>CAOKZL010002409.1:0-200497 GCA_948472985.1 Iguana delicatissima | reverse complement strand
ATATTTTTCGTCAATATCATAGTTTTTTCTTTGCTAATTTTCAGACCGGAGTATTTACCAAAATTGTTTAGGGTATTTTTTAAGGCGTTTAAATTCCCATCTTCATACTCCACAGTTATTGCTAAATCGTCAGCAAACGCTTTTATTTTATATTCTTTATCTTGCAGCTTAATACCTTTAATTTTTTATGGCCTTTAATCTTTAAAATCAACACTTCTATTACTAGAAGGAATAAAAGTGGGAAGAGGGGGCATCCCTGACGTGTCCCTTTTTGAATTCCAAATTTTCCAGCTTTGTGGCCATTAATAATTATTTGGGCATATTGTGTTGAATAGATTGTTTTTAACCAATTTATAAAGTTCGTTCCCAGACACATTTTATGACATATTTTGAATAAAAATTCCCAATTAACCGTATCAAAGGCTTTTTCAATATTTAAAAATAAAGCAATCAATTTTTTCTGAGGATGATTTTCACAAAATTCTAAGATGTTAATTATATTCCTCATATTGTCCTTTATTTGCCTTCCTGGGAGAAATCCGGCCTGTTCCTCTGAAATTACCTCATTTAATACTGTTTTTAATCTATTTGCTAATATTGCTGTAAATAGTTTATAATCGGAGTTTAAAAGTGAAATTGGACGGTAATTTTTAATCTCCATCGGCTCTTTCTCTCCTTTATGAATTAGGGTTATCTTAGCCTCTTTCCATGTGCCTGGGATATTTCCTTTTAAGGCCTCATTCATAATTGTTTGTAGTATGGGTGCGAGTTCTTTTTGGAAGGTTTTGTAAAATTGAGATGTATATCCGTCTGGTCCTGGCGATTTCCCTGTTTTTGCTTTTTGGATTGCCTCCAGCACCTCTGATAACATAATAGGTTTATTTAATTTCTCTTGTTGTTCTTCCGTTATTATTGTTAAGTCTTAATTTGCTATATATGTTCCTATCGATTCATCCTGGAGTTCTTGACCTTTATATAGCATTGCATAGAAATTTGTCACGATTTTTTTTATCTGTTGAAAGTCTGTATATATTGACTCTCTATTGACTTTCTATTGCTCCTTCTGTTTCTTTCGTTTTCGTTTCTAGTATTGATACTCGGTCTTATGTACTCTTTAGGTCTTCTTGCAATCCGCCTAATGCCATTTTTATACCTTTTTGTTCGTTTTTAAAGTCTTGCTTCATCTCGCCTCTAAGATCTTTAATTTCTTGTCTGATTTCCAGTTTTATATTTCTTATCTCTTCTAATAGTGTTAGTTGATATTTGTCTCCTTTATTTTGTTCAGGTTTTATTATTGGTTCCAATGATAGCTTCCGCTGATTAGTAGTTGTAGTCATCTTTGTTGTTCTTGATGTCATCCTCGTGTCCATAAAGCTATCCCAGGCTGGTAGGATTGATATTGGCAACCTGATTGGCTTCAGGAGTTCTTTTATCATAGATTACTCTATACTCCCTAGGTATTCTCAAATTGATATTTTCCCTTCCTTATACTCTCTTTTAATCTTAGTTAACTATTTTTCAATACAGTTCTATATCAATTAATCAACAACTCTCAATAATCTTATTTATCCTCTAACTAATTATCAGATATCTTCTTATCAGTTTTATCAATTCTTCCAGTATCCCAAATGTCCCAAAACAAACACAGATCAGGTATTTTCAATTCATTCAGATCCTCACATATATTATCAAAACAAATATATCAATCCTAAATCACTTCCTCTAAATCAACTCACTAGTCACGTTTATATTCTATTTTATATTAGGAGTGTTAGATGTAAATATCTAACAATTAAAGAGAGTTTAGTACCACTTACCAATGTCTATAATTCTAATTATCAATTTAATTACCAATTAATTATCAATTATCAATTTAAGAAATTTTAATACCAGATAAGATATTAGAGTCCTTAATTTATATAGTCCTGTCAATTTTTGCAATCTTGTTGTACCACTTTTCTTAACTCTTAGTGCGCTATTTATGGCGGCTTGTTTTACACTACTCGTTCCAGGCGTCTCCTCGTCTAGCTCTGTCCTTCCACTCTTTCACTATGTCGTCCATTTCTTCCGCTTCTTCAATCCTAGGACCGACTTTGTCTCCTGATTTCTTTACTCTCCCCATCTCGGTCTTATCAGGTTCTGTCTCCAGGTCTTTGCTCAGTCCCTTTTCTTCCTTCTTCCTATTTTCTCTGCTTTTTTTTCTCTTTTCAGCGCTATCTGTAGAGATTATCCCGGCTTTTAGCATTTATCGCTGTGCCTATACAGTTTCAGTATATTCCCGATCTTACAAATCTCTCCTCCTCCGTCGCCATTAAATCCTCAGTTGCTCTCACGCTCCAACACAGCAACCTTTCTCTGCCTTTCTCTTTTAAATATTCAGTCCCTATACAAATACTAATTTAGTCAAACCAAAGTCTTATTTCTGTATGGGAGATCGATCTTCCACTAGAACAGTTCAGGTCTATAATATTACAGAAAGGTGGGTTAAGCTCAAAATCAAAATCAAAAGTTTCATGCTAGTTTTCGACTATGGCTTCTGAACATGTGTCCCCTCCCATCCACTAGCATTTATGATAGTTACCCCACCTTTCGCTCACCCACTTCTTCTACTGAGATAAATTAGTCCTTTCAAAATTCCTTACCCTAAGGATCTTCCAAAGGTTCTTAGTCTCTAACAGGATGAGAAAAGAACCATTAAAGCTCCTCTCCGACCAAGGCTCTTTTAAAAGCAGTTCGCGGGCACCGCTTGGAAGCTTAGGTAGTGACAGATGGCCGTGGCTGCTCTGATCTGCTCTGTCCCCTCCACTGCCGTCTTGTGTGATCTTTCGCTCGGATAGCAGCTAAGAGACGCCTTCAGATCTCCAGAGCCCCTTTTTTGTCCCCCAATGCCAAGAGGGTACTTAGGCTGGTTCACAAAGTCGCCAGCCGTCTTCAGCCATCTGATGAAGGTTCCCCTTGTACAGAGCTTCACAGAGAACCTTGTCGTGGTGCCATTGCCGAACCGGAAGTCCGTGTTTTCTAATTTTAATGCTCTTTATTTTTCATTCTTATTCTTATTTTCTTTTTTCAGTTTTCATCTTACATTAATATATCATTGTGTGCTTTTCACCTCTTTTTACAGATTATTAACCTGCTATACTTAAACAACTTGAGGCCACACAACAACAAATACTGTCTTTGGCCATTTCTGCACAACGTTGCTGTCCCATGATGTGGATGCTTTCCTTGCAGTCCACAAGTTGCACTTTTGCATGACGTCATCACAGTCCTGCTGCCAACGTGCCCCCACCCACTGCGATCATGGGATATTTCATTAATGGAAAAAATCCATTAATGGTCAGCGATCATGTGACACTCCTGTTGCTGGTGGCCATGCAGAACTAGGTGCTTCCTTCTCCAGTGCAGCATGAGAAAGAGGCCAGCTACACTGTGGAAGGAAGGCATGTGTCGCTCATGCTCCCATTGGCAGGCAGCCAGATGAGTGAGGGGGAGAGCACTGGGGACACATTCCCATCCCAGCAAAGGCATTACCAGAATGACACCAGGACATGACAGAAAAGGGTTAGGTGCAGAAATGGCCTTTGACACTCTCTCTCTATATATACACACATGTGCACGCACACGTACTGTACATATATATGTAATGCATTTTTTTCTGGACTAGGAAAATGTTGCAGTTGCCACACATAAATTATAGTATAGTAGGATCAGACAGCAAATAGGAGTTAGTAAACACAAGTTCAGTTATTACACATTCAGAACCAAACTGTATGGATCTTTTCTCATTTGTAAAATAGAATATTAACGAACATTTAAAAAGCACAAGTGCATTTGTAAATAGGAAGAAAAAGGTGACATTGTATTTTTGAAGGAAATAATATTGTGCTTTCAAGTCATTTCTGAGGCCCTTTCCGCATATCACCTTTTCATGGAGATGTGGGGCGGTGTTCGTGCGAGCAGCCTCTTGCACGAGGTGCTCACTTCGTCTCTCCTTCCTTACTGCAGCTGGCTTGCCGGTCGTGCAAGCGCCGTTCAAATGCCCCGCCCCTTCCTACCGCAGCGCAACCTGGAAATTGTAGGTTAGCACTGAGGCAGGAAGCGCGACCGGCCCGGCTCCCGATGCACCGCAGGGCAGGTAAGTGCACGCGGGTCCCGGGAGCATTGTGCAACCACGCACCACTTTCGGCTTGAAGCTGAAAATAAAGCTTTAGGCTCTTGAGCGTCATGTAAATGGGAGTGCATCGTATGGACCTTTCCTTCCATTTATGCGACCGCCAAGGGGCCCTTTTGCTTTAGAAACAGTGTGCGAAAAGGGCCTGACGTATGGTGACCCTAAGGTGAACTATCACAGGATTTTCTGGGGGAAAAGAGTGTATGACATGCCCAAAGTCACTCAATGGGTTCACATGGCTGAATGGGGAATCAAACTCTGGTCTCAAGGGTTGTAGTCCAATGCTCAGATCACTGTATCACACTGACTGACTACACCACACGAACTGAGCTATGCAGTTTAAGAAGACTGGACATATATAATGGAAGCCTGAAAATCTACAATACTAAAGTGAACGTAATATTAATCACTAATTTATCTAACCTTAAAAGACCCCTTAGGCAGATACATGATACTAGAAGTTCAGGTAAGAAACAAAGAATACTTTTAGGTTAAGGCTTACGTCCCAAAGCTCGTGAGCTGACATTTTTCAGCAGCTACACAGTAAACCCATGCAAAAGGAACAGTCAAATTTGATTTATAGCAACTTTCTTAACGAAATATTAAATCTTTTAATAGCTAGAAGTAGCCAGGTCTGGAGCCAATCCAGATCTAGAGCTTTAATAAAATCATCCTTCACTGACCTGGGTCTGCTGATACATTCTGCAACAAGAAATTACACTTTACTCTCTAAGGTTCACACATAGATTTTTTGTTACTTGGTCAACCGGTAATTTCGAACCCTTTGATAATTTCAGATCATACCTCAACTCTTCAACCAAATTCCATTCCTGAGTCAATCACTAAGCAATGGCAACTTAGTAATTCATCACTTTATGACTCCTTTTATTTCACTATCTTGAATATGGGCAAGGATTTTTCTATAATATTTAATAAATCAACTGAAGTTAGTAGAGCTTTTCTCTGGTACACGCTTAAAGCAGGGACTCTTCATTGGGAATCCATGGATTCACTTCATGAGAACAGTAAAATGTTTGCTTTTTCCCCCTTTTGGTTCCATTCTGTTACTTTGATTTTTCCACCCTGTCATTGTGACTTTTAAGGTAAAAACCTGGCATTTTAATGTGTTCGCTGATTATTATTTTTTTCATTTCAGACTAGTCCAAAGCCATAAAATAATTTGTATGCATATTTTTTCCATGGATATTTTTATATATATTTTCTGGGCAGGAGGTCCACAACTTTCATCTGATTCTCAGTGGGGTCCACTACTAAAAGCAAGTTAAGAATCCATGGTTTAAAATGTGATTTCACACACACACACACACACACACACAGACATGACCAAATAGTTTTTTGGGAAATTGCTACCTTTGCAACTTTTATAAAATATAACACTAGGCATATTTTTAAAAAATTATTCAGAAGTATTAAACTGAAGCATTAGGTGACTATAATGCATTGTAAAAGAACCAGATTTTCTGTTAACCTGCATCAAGCAAACTTACTGGGAGTCAGATGAGCAAGCAGATTATTATTATTTCAATTTAAACTTAAAAAAAAAGAATGCAGACATATCTGAGGGCATTAAAAATCTGAAGGTCAGCTACAGAGAGACCCAACATCTACTAATGCCATTTTCATGCATCTTTCTCAATGCATTACAGAAATACCACCTCAAAAGAGAATAAAATCAATACGTTCTTTGCACAGTATTGCAATACCAAGCCTTACATTGGTTAACCCAGCATGACACTATTTTCCACGGTGGTGGGATTACATGCTCTTGTGAGGCAAGAGGCTATGCTGATGGTAGCAGTGCTGGTGATAGTTGTCTCTCATGTCAGATAGGTTTTTGCTGAGGAGCCTGACTAAATGAACCAAGCAGCAGCTGTAGTGGAGGGGTGTTACTGGCAGAGGATCTCTCAGAGACAACAGTAGTGGCACTATAGTTAACACTTGTTAGTATTGTGCAGATGGAGGCATGGTAAACTCCTTTAGAAAGTCTTCTCCCATGAAAACCCCATGAAGATAAACTCAAAATAAAACAAGAGATAGTGCCTGAAGATGACACCCCCAGGTTGGATGGCACTCAACAAGCTACTGGGGTACCGCAGAGGACAATTACAAGTAACTCTGTGACTAACGACACAAATAGACCCAACATGGAAGAACGTTCAGCTGTTGACATGCTTAGAGGTGAAAATCCAAAACTGCAGAACAAATGTTATACGAACATGGAATCTGAGAAGCACGAATCAGAGCAAGTTATATAGTCAACAATAAATGGAGCATATAAACATTGCAATACTTGGGTTGAGTGAGCTAAAGTGGAAATGAATGGGTCATTTTTAGTCAAATAATGACACAGTGTTTTACTTAGGAAATTAGAAATAGGATAGGCATTTATAATGGGGAGAGATACAGTGGGACTGCCACATGGCTGAGCTTGGGACCTGCAAATTTGATCTTCTGCAAATTCAAATGCACACAATACTGTACATTTGAATTGGTGGTGAGGAGCATGTTAACTTCCTGCTTCTTCCCTCGCAAAGCAGAAGTAGGCCATTGGCACTATTTTTAATAGTGTAGGGACTTAGAGTATAAGGCTGTATATGCCTGTAGAAGGTTTACAGGTTTGCAGTTAGACTGCAAAACCTTGTGAGGTGAATCTTTTAAAGTCACGCCGTACTAAAAAAAAGCTGCAGGGAGGCAACAGCAAGCCCTGACTGATAGGTGCAGCACATTCTTCAGATTCCCTCACTTCTGGGAAGCCCATCCCAGAGGTGAGGGAGTCTGAAGATTGTAGTGGACCTGGCAGCCAGGTGATTGGAAAACAAAACTAGGTAACAGAAAAGATTGTAGGAAAATTTGGCCTAGGATCAAGAAAGGACTGAATTTTGCAAGGCTATTTATTCATTGCAAACACTTCAAGAAACCAAAGAGGCAGCTGTGTACATGGGTGTCACCTGATGGCCAATCTAGAAATCAAACAGACCACATAAGTTGGAAGAAGAAGATGGTGAAGCTCCATTTTCTCTTAAAACAAGACCAGGAGCAGATTGAAGCACAGACCATGAGCTGCTGATATAAAAAAATCAGAATAAAGCTAAAGAAGAATAAACCAGGCAAATTACAACCTGAAGAACATCTCTGTAGAATTTAAAGATCATGTAAATAATAAATTTGCACTGTTAAATTGACTGAGATCCCAAAGAACTCTGGGACTGGGATCCCAAAGAACTCTGGACTGAAGATAAGGACACTGTCAGAGAGGAATGCAAAAAGACAGTATCTGCAGCCAGAAAGAAAGAGAAGCCTCACTGGATGACAGATGAAACTCTTTAAGCAGTTAGGACAGACAAGAAGCAAAAATAGAAGGTGACTCAAATAGAAACAAAACTCTGAATGCAACTTGTGTGCAGGGACTAGGAGGGCTACTGTAAAAATCAATGCAGAGAAATAGAAGATGACAACAACAACAACAACAAAAGAAGAACAAGAGACCTCTGTCACAAGATCTGAGAAATCAAAAGGAATACAAACCAAGAGTGGGGATGCTCTATGGCCAGTGGGGGAATCCATTATATGAATAAGAAACATATGGAAACAATATACTGAACAACTATATAAAAGAGATGACAGGATGGCAAATTCATTCAAGGAAGAACCATATGAAGATGAACCTACTGTTTTAGAAAGTAAAGTGGAAGCTGTATTCCGGGCACTTGGGAGAAATAAATCACCAGGAACAGATGGCATATCAACAGAGTGCTTCAAGCTACAGAGACAGAATCTACTCTAGTTCTAAGAAATTCTTTCAACAAATATGGAAAACAAAACAATTGCTTATAGATTGGAAACACTGAATATACATTCCAATCCCCTAGAAAGGAAACCCCAGGGATTGCAGCAAAATGCTCAAATATGCTCAGAATTCTTCAGCAAAAACTTTTACTACATGTGAAGTTTAAATTGCCAAGTCCAAGCTGGGTTCAGGAAAGGAAGAGGCACTTGGGATCATATTGCAGATATACACTGGATAATAAACCACACCAAAGAATTTAGAAGAAAATCAGCTTGTGTTTTATAGATTATGCTAAAGCCTTTGGTTGTATAGATCATGAAAAACTATAGATCACTCTTCAAAAAATCGGTGTGCCACAACATTTGATTGTCTTGGTGAGTAACTTGCACCCAGGACATGAGGCTACCTCAAGACAGAATACAGAGAAACAGAATGACTGCCAATTGGTAAAGGTGTCAGGCAAGCCTGCTGGTTTATCACCGTATCTGTTTAACTTGTATGCTGAACATATCATTCATAAAGCAAAATTAGACTCAGAGGAAGGAGGTGGAAAATTGTAGGAAGGAACATCAACAATTTAAGATATGCAGATGACTTTATACTACAAGTAGAAAATAGCGAAGAGTTGGGACAATTACTGAAGAAAATGAAATGAGATTCGGAAGTCTCTTATACATGGAGTTGCTGTAAGTCAAACTTGACAGCAGATAGAAAAAACATAAGCTAAACAATGTACCTAAGGAAGACTTGGGTGGCTGTAGACTCAAAGTTGTTTTTCTCTCTGCTTGTTTTATAATACTACACTCATAGCCATTAGACAGGGATGGAAATCACTTTTATATCAGTTGAATGCCAACCCATTTGCACATAGTAAATTTACTATTGGGGGCAATCCTCATGTTCTCATCACGTTGTAGTTGTTGTTGTTGCTCTTGTTATTAACTACTATCAAATCGACTTCAATTAAAAGCGACCCAAGGAAAGAGGGACTTCTAAATCACCCTACCATCAACAGCCTTGCTTAGTTCTTGCAGACTCAGGGCCATGGCTTCCTTGATTAAGTCTATTCATCTGTAACATGGTCTTCCTCTTCCTACTCTCTTCTGCCTTGCCAAGCATTAATTTCTTTTCCAGTTAATTATCTCTTCTCATGATATGTCCAAAGTATGACAGTCTCAGTTTAGTCATCTTGCTTTCTAGAGAGAGTTCAGGCCTGATTTGCTCTAGGAGCCATTCTTTTGTGTTTTTAGTCGCCATGATATCCACAGAACCCTTCTCTAACACCACATTTCAAAATCAGCTTTTCTCATTGTCCAGCTTTCACAACCATACATAGAAATTGGAAATATGATGGCATGAACAAAAGGTAGATTCTCTATATACAACAAACAGATCTCTACATGAGGTTATTCAAAAACCTTAGCTCCTGACTGACAATCTGTTGAGCCATGGATTACCAAACTGAGACTGAAGCTAAACCTCTACACTGGAAAATTGGTCTGTAATCAATCAAACCAATATACTGGATATTCAGATGAAGCTTATAATTAAAAAAAATGTTTTTAGGGTGTGGACTTTCCAGTTGACCAGTTGACTTTCAACAATTAGTTTTGGCCATAGAAGAGCAGTAGAGATGTGGACAACTGAAAGCCAATCTTTTGTATCTTTTTATGAGATGTAGACCTCTTCTGGGGTCAGAAACCAAGAAAATAACTAATACCAATGTGAATAAAATATTGGCAATTAAAAATAAACATATTTATCAGGCCTGATGCCTAATTTCTGAGATTTGAAGATGGGATGTCAAACTTAAACTGAGGGTTAAATGTTTAATACTGCCTAAAAATACCCTGAATATGAATATTTCTGTAAAGGCTTTCTACTAAAGCCACTTAGGAGGCCACAAAAAAAGTGAATTTCAACCAATTTGACACAATTTTCAAAAACTCTGTGTGAAATAAAAATGTGTGCTTATATTGTATACTATATCACAACATGTGTGTGTGTGTGCGCGCACATACCTTCAAATTGCTTGTCAACTCATGAATTTAATGGGGTTTTCTTAGTCAAGGACTACTGAGAAGTGGCGTTGCCAATTCCTTCCTCTGAAATAAAGCTTACAGCACCTGGTATGGGCATCCCTCACTTTTCATCCACTTGTTTTTCAATATTCTGCTGCTTCAACGTTTGCAAATTACATTTTGCAAAAACTGCAAATTGCAAATCCATGAATTTGCTTAGGATAGCTTACACCTGCACATAGTTAGTCCCAAATTTTGCATACAGAAAGAGTGGCCCCTCATCAAATTAATGGAACTGGTCTGTATTTTCCAATTGTTGAAACAGTCGACTTGTTGCCTACAGAGACTTGCAAAGTGAGCTGAGAGGGGAGGAAAAAGTGCCAAGCTGACTGAGACTTTGCAAGCACTGCATGTAGATGTGGTCTGTCCCAAGTAAGCCTCTGTAATTCCTTCATGTCACCTACATGGGTACTGTTTTTTGGCCAATTCTGCTTTCTGACACTGCTCCAGTATCCGACCCTTCAGATAAGTGGGGGAAGCTTGTATTTACTGGCATTCTTCCATGCAAGTACTAACCAGAACTGACCCTCCTTAGCTTTCAAGATCAGGCAGAATCTGGTGCCTTTAAATTAAGCTATTTTTGTGGACTAGCTGGTGAACAATAATAAGAAAGCAAGGCTTGAAGGAAGGATAATCAATAATATTGCCATGCTTATTATATTTTGGGATGTTGAAAATTAATGCAAATTAAATAACAGTTAGCTAACTGGATACAAAAGTCTTTCTTAAGATAAATCATATAAACAGAGAATTAATGAGGTTATTTTCCAGGTCAAAGTATTCATCAATGTGCAAAAACAATGTGCAGTCTTAAAAAGAAATACAATCTTAATTTATAGTTTTGTTTTGTTTTTACAGTCAAATGTTTCCACATTTTTTTGACCTATAAAGAGATTTTTTGGAATGCTGCCTTGGTGGGTGCTAGATGGGTATAAAGAAATGGCTACGATGAAGAGGAATGAAAACTATTTTCATATGGAAAACAACCAGCCTTCTTTGCAATCTGCATAGGTGGGATTATTAGCCCCCTGGTGGGCTGAAAATTAAATCACATAAAGAGGAAGCAGCTGTAATAGTAAATTAGCAGCAACAGGAATAGCTGTCCTTAGTGCAATACTATCAGGAGGCTAAATAACAGGGAAGGTCTATTATTTGTACAAGCATAAATAAAAACTTCTAAAGACCCTCCTTCTTACACACCCCTTCTTTACATGAAAAGCATTACGATATAGTCAGACATCAGGAAAAACAATGTTAAGGAAGCTCAGTATTTAGAGCACTGAGTCTGGGAACTAGCTGTGTGTGTGTGTGTGTGTGTATTGAATTTCATAGGGTTTTTTAGGCAAGGACTACTAGGGGGTGGTTTTGCCAGTTCTTTCATTTGAAATATAGCCTACAGCACCTGATCTTTGTGGGCTGTTTCCCATCCAAGTATTAACTAGGGCTGACCCTACTGAGCGTCCAGGATCAGATAGGATCTACTGCAGAGCTTCCCAAACTTTTCATGTTGGTGACACACTTTTTCGACATGCATCATTTCACAACACAGTAATTCAGTAGCAAACTGGAGGCACCCAGAGGTGTATCTAGGGTGGGGAAAGGCAGCTCCCCCTGATCCTGGCCCACTGCCGTCGCCCTCACCAGGAAAGGCCCCAGCGAGTGTGATGGTAGGGGAAAAGGCAGCCCCTTCCCACCCAGTCCTTGCCCACTGCTATCACTCTTGCTGGGGAAAGGCCCCACTGAGAATGACAGCAGCAGACCAGGCTCAGGTGGGGGGTCTTTCTAGACTGAGGAGGCGACACACCAACACACTGCAGGTGACACACTAATGTGTCATGACACACCATTTGGAAAGCCCTGATCTAGTGCCTTTAGGGTATTTAGGCTCTTTTTGAGAACTAACTAATCAGAAAGCATGATTTGAAGGAAGGATGAAAATCACATCATGTGGTAACTTTTCTCTGGTCAAGTGTGAAATGAGAAACCATACCAGAGCTTGGAACATTAAGTCTGAAAATTAATTTGATAATATTAAATGTTAGTAATTGTAAAAAAGTAATCATTGTTATGAATAAAAATAACTGGAATTGTTTAAGTGGTTAAATGATCTTTAATTAACTCAGTATTTAAAATTGTAGCTTTTGGAACAGACCAGGCAATTGACATAGAATGGCATGGAGACCGTCAACAGTGATGCTAGGAATATGCTTCCTAATTGGCTTCTTCAAAGTGCTCCTTTTCTTGTTTTGAATTTGCTTTCCTTCAATCTGAATTTTCCCCAGATGGACAGCAGAACCTACAATAAATTTCTCCCTGGAGTTGGTCGGAGTTCAACACATCTGGAAACTGTCACATATGGAAAGGGTGTACTGAAGAATACGGTCTCATTTCAAAACCTGTGGAATTACATTTTGCGCTGATCTGCATCTCTGATCTCATGCCCTACCACCCCAGCCAGTGTGCATCCTGTTCACTTGTCCTTCAAATAGGCTGTTTGTCAAAGATCAATAAGAAGTGATGTTAAAGTTGGTAAGGAATGAATGATGTACTAATGACAGTGATCCACCACAAGCGCTATATAAGGGGCTGGCTACAAAGATCAGTCAGTGAATCAAGATTCTCAAACAGAAATGTTTTAAATGCCTCCCAGCATAGGCAGAACAATTTTTTCTCACACTTGAATCACTTCATTCTTTCTACCCCTCTATTCCTTATCAGAAGTATGGCCTGCAAAGACCAATAGCAGAGCACATGCTTTGCTCATTGATCTCAGTGGGACTTCCTTCTGAGTACATTTTTAAAGAAGAAAGATACAGACAAAGTTGGCAGGGGATGAATATAGTTATTGGATATTTTGACTCATAGCTACAACCTTACCAAACCTTTTGAAGTGTCTGATCCACTAAAGAAAGGGGTGGGTGAAAGTAGAATGGGAAGGAAGAGAGTAAGAGAAAGAGAAGCTGAGAGAGATGAAAATGAGTGGGATGACAGAAAAACTTCCACATAATTATCCAAGTGCCTAGCACTGTGTAAACAGTAACAATACGCCAGAGGATTACAAAGAGTGTTGATGGAATTTACTTCTGAGTAGACTTGATGGCAACTTTTCAGGTAAAGAATCTTCTGGCTCCAAACTAATAGCACAAACTTAACCAAATCTGTTACCGCACGTAACCCACTGAAGTAGGAGTGGACATAAAGTGAAATGGGGGCAGAAGAGGGTATAGCCAAGAAGGGAAGAAACGGGGGATGGGGTTGAGGAAAGCTTTCCACTAAATTGTACAAACAAGTAACACAGTGTGAGCCACAATAGTGATACTAGAGGATTGCAAAGGGATTCACTGCAGCTCACCTCAAACAGTAATAGTAAACAATATTGTATATTATCTAACAACAGAAACCAGGATAGAATCAAGAGAGCAGGATAACTGTAGAGATCCATAATAAACCCTGGCATGCAGGGCACCAGGTGCTGGTGGAAGAAACCAGCCTTTCAAGCCTAATTAGGTTGACATTTTGTAATGGCCATAGCTGTTTAAGGGCTAAGAAAACAAGTCTCCCACCACCATTCCATTCCAGAAAAGCACTATTTTTTCTCTTTTTCATTTCCATTTTTCTTCAAGTGCTCCCCAGTCCTAGCAATTTAACAGCTTCCCAGCTATTTATCTGCTAGGGTTCCAAAACCTTCACTTTCTTTCTTCCTGATACCAACTAAACTAAGCCATGCTACAGGAAACAGACCAGCCTGCCTAGCAACAAAACAGTCTATTGCATTTCCTCCAATCCTAATTGTTCTGCTAATTAGGTCTTTCTGAATCTGACAGATGAAATGGCATCCACACCAGTGAGTACAAGGCTAACGTCTGCACTAACCAGGAAACATAGTGAGTCAAACCACATTAGGAAAAAATCTAACTAATTAATAATATAACAAGTCAATTAACTAGTTATTTTCAAGCTCTGAACCACAGTAATGGCTTGGAGCATATCTAGACAACAGAACCATAAACAAATGGAACATGAACAGATTCAAATAGTTGTATTGTTTTAACACATGGTGTGAGCTGCTTTGGGTCTAATATGTGAAAGAAGCAGGATATAAATAAAATAAACAAATAAACTATCTGTTCCCTTATGTTTAGAATTTAAAACCATAGTTTTAACCCTACATCTTTGTTAGTGCAAACTGTAATCTGATACACTGTCTGAGTTGAACTATGATTAGAAACTTAAAGCTTCATTCAAAACAGCTAATGAAAGGTGTTTCTCTGTTCCTGCATTTGCTTTGTGATCTAAACTCCAAGGGGAGGTAAAGCACAGCCCCATATAGAGAACATTATAGTAATCGCTCCCCAATATTATGAATGTGTAAATTATGCTATGGTACGGTTTTATTTTTTAGGGGGGAGGTATCAGGAAAATTGGCCAGACTGTAAATCTGGTCAGACAGAGACTGAACCTCAACAATTACCTTTACAAATCAACCACCAACGATCATTTTGAACAGCCCTAGCTTTGGTCTTTTGTGCATGTTACCTTATCCCATTGTCCTCCCATTGCAATCCCAGCCGTGACTTTGCCGGGAAGGGAGCATGACAAAAACTCCTCCCTCTGCACCTGGCTGGCTCCCTGTGGAAGGGAGCGCAAGCAATGTGCACCTGCCTTCTGCAGCGTAGCCAGGCTCTTTCCCACGCTGGGAAGGAAATGCCTCCATTGTACTTCCTGCCCTTCCGCATAGCAGGTAAGGACACAAGCATCGCACAATTGTGCTTAACAGATTCAATCCACTAAGTGAATACTGTACAACTGCGATAGATGGGGGTGGGATGGCAGTGGGACCGTGACAACATCATGCAGAAGCATGGCCTGCAGACCACTGCCATCCTGTCCCCATATCAAGACTGTGACACTGTGCGGAAATGGCCTTCGCGACTAAGCCCAACTGTTAGTCCTAACTAGAGCAGAACCTCTTAATCAACAGAATTTATATGAACCGTCACCTTTCAGTAATTTATTAAATGGGCCTACGCTATTCTGAAGTACCCAGTGGATTCAGGACTCAATCTTTTGGCCCTCTTCACCCTACCATGAACTGTTGAACAATTAAATACAGAGCTGGGCTCTTCTCCTAGGAGGAAATAGACCAATGTACAGTCTATGCCCTTGCAACTCATAAGGTGGTTGATTTGTTTCCTCTTTTGTTACTCTATGTTTCAAAAGTGGGCAATTTAATATGGCATTCCTGCAAGAAAATAAAATCATTGGGGCATATTATGACTTTTTCTTACTTCATATTAATGGCAGACTTGTTTAACTTTACTGAGATGACTTATTAATAAAAGAATATATCAAAGTATTTTCAGGGCATCTAGCTTCTATTGCACTGTCCCTATGTACAAGAATAATATGCCAAATATATAAGAGCAAAGAAAAAAAACTTCTTCACTGAACTTTTGACTCCCTTCTCTTCTGTGTCACTGTGGATACAATAATGATTTCCTACACTCTACTGAGTCATTATTTTTTTTCAAGGACTTTTAAGGGGATTTCCAGTATCATGCCACACAGATTTCTACAGGTAAGAACAGTATCAACAGAAAGTCGGAAAATGTAAGTTAGTCAAACCTTAGAACCAATCATTTAAACTTAGAGTTGTCTTTGCATGCTTTCCTTATTACTTTTCAAAACTATTTCATCACAGGGCATTTCTAAGAGAAACAACAGCTCACTACATTGCTTCCATTAGAGCAGGCAGTGGAATTTGTACAAAGAGGTACACTTAAGGGACACCCAATTCAAGTAGCTCAATTTATCTGAACTGTGCATTTCTCACGTTTGCACAGACTGAACCATTAGAGATGATCTCCTTTATCTAGTCATCTATATCAACCTTCTCAGATTCAGTTATACAATATAATTTCTGCAGTTATTAAAGGAAACCACTACTGGATATGTTAGAAGCAAGTACTTCCCAGTACATACATTCATTTGACTGAGCCAATCAGGCCCACACTTTCAGAATAGAACAACAATTAATATCCTAACTATGGGCCAAGGATGGGCAAAATAAGTTGAAACAGAAAACATTCATTGTCAAAAGTCTACAGTTGATCTGTGAAACTAGAACTGCAGTGGCTAAAGCATTTTCTTTAATGTCTCCCTATATGCTTTTCTGTGAACATCTGACATGGAAGCAGGACAGTTTCTACTACAGTGAGATTCACTGCATCATGCCACAGTGGGAGAAACGTAACTCTGACCTTCACGTTCACCCTCATATTCTTATCAATAATTGCTCAAACACTTTGCCATTCCTTTTCCAGCAGAGAATTCTTCTGGCAGCTTTCCATGCTCTCCAGAACACAGAAACTTCTCCCCTACAGACAGTCTCACAGACCTTTTAAAGAAGACCATCTGCCAAGGATAAGTCCGATTTTAAAGCCTTTATCAAAAATTGCTTGCAGTTAATTAATCTTAAGTTGCCATTCCTGCTCATGCCCTCTGAATTCATCATTGACACAACATAAGCTTGAAAAAAATAAGTCAGAGATGGAGAGGAAGCCTTATGAAATCAAATCCAACACAAAAAAGCTCATTGTTAAAGTTAATCTTGCTTTGCCTAAAGTTTTTGGTTTCAATTAACAGCACTTTCCTAAGCTAAAACGTAATCACTAGGGCAAATCCTATCTTATACATTTGGCAAAAGTTATACACTTGGAGTTTCAAACTTGCCATTTCCCCAAAACCCAGAAACATACTGACCTAATAAAAAGAGACAGAAAGCAGGCACATTGAGCAAAACAGAGCATGAAGTAGGGCTGGGGAAGCAATTTCACATGTTCCTTTAAAAAAAAAAAGCAATATTAAGGCCCTTTCCACACCAGGCTTTTTAAACGGTGCAGAGCGACCTCCAACGGAGGTCTTCTGCACCGTAGAGTGGACTGGGGCGGACTACTTTTTGCAGTTCCGCACCTCAGTCCGCTCCGGAGTGACCGGAACTGGTCGCACAGTGTGTTTTTTAAAAAACTCTTTTTAGAGGTTTTTAAAAAGCACGGAGCGCGCGACTCCATGTTGCTCTGTCGTCGGGCTCCGGTGCAGATTTGCAGGCGCGCACTACTGCATGCCTGTAGATCTGCCGGGGCGGGCTTTAGGCTGGCGAGCTTCTCTGGTTGGTGGAGAGCCTCCACCAACCGGAAGCCACCATTTTGGATGCCGGAACAGTGCGGAACAACGAGCTCGCACTGCTCCTCATCCCGATGGACTCAACTGGATGCCGAAGAAATCTGGTGAGTCCCGTTTTCGCGTGGTTCCTTTCCCACATGCGGAAAGGGCCTTATTCTCTTTTTTTGCCCCGAAAAACTCCTTCAAGTGCTGCAGTGTCAAAACCTCAAGGTACAAAGGTGTGTGTGAAAGAGGATAATACATTGTAACCACTTTTTAAAATACCTTTGAGTGGCCACACTTAGTTCAGTGCAACCAATATAATATACATGAATAAAATCAAATTTCTATCAACAAAAAAATGTACACATAATTTTTTTTAAAAAACCCAGATTTTTCCAACTGCACAAGGGCCCCATCAGAAAACCACCAACTCCTCATGACAGAAAAAATTAGCTAGATTCCAAAGCTCCTCACATACAGTTCTACATTCTCTCTTTACCTGGCAGCTGCCAAGCCTTAAGTGGGGGCCCTGCTGCTGTTGTTAACTGATAGAGAAGAGGGAGGGAGACAATGCAGACCATAGAGAAGCACGTGGGTCCAACTCAGTCACGGGGAAGAAATGAAGGTATGCCCTCAAATGAAGTGCACCCACATTTTTTCTTTTTTCCAGGAGCTCAGAGCAGCTGGATCTTCATAGTATGTCTTAGTATGTCATAGTATGTCTTCATAGTATGTCTTCCTTCCATTGGTAAGAAGGAGTAGCAGAGCCCCATTTTTTTCACATACATTCATACATAGATTTTTTTACATATACATAGAATTTTGTATTCAGTGGGGAAGAGAAGGCAAGTGTAGCCAGGCATTCGTCTTAGATTTTAAAAAAGCAGACTTCTGTAAACTGAAGGAGCTGCTGGCTGAAATCCCGTGGTCAAGAATAGTCAACGAGAAAGAAGTTCAGGATGCATGGGAATTCTTTAAAAGGGAGGTACTGAAGGCACAGGCTAAAACTGTGCCATTAAGGAGGAAAAATGGAAGGCATCCGAACAAACCGGAATGGTTGACTAAAGAGCTCTCAGCTGAGCTAAGTATTAAGAAAAACATGTACAGGAAATGGAAGAAGGGGGAAATCACCAAAGAAGATTATAAGCAAGTAGCCAGGAGATGTGGGGAGAAGGTCAGAAAGGCTAAAGCACAGATCGAACTTAGGGTGGCCAGAGACATTAAAAACAATAAAAAGGGCTTTTTTAAATACGTCCGCAGCAAAAGGAAAAAGAAGGAGACGATAGGGTCACTGCGCAAGGAAGATGGTGAATTAATAACAGGAGGAAGAAAAAAGGCAGAACTCCTCAACACCTTCTTCGCCTCAGTTTTTTCCCAAAAGGATAAAAACACGCAACCTGGCGGTTGGGGAGCAGGTGAGGAAGTGGGGGAACGCAGCACAGAATAGATAGAGAGGTAGTACAGGAATACCTGGCCACACTGGATGAATTCAAGTCTCCAGGGCCAGATGAATTGCATCCTAGGATTTTAAAAGAACTAGCAGAGGTCATTGCGGAACCTCTTGCTATAATCTTTGAAAACTCTTGGCGGACCGGAGAAGTTCCGGCAGACTGGAGGAGGGCAAATGTTGTCCCCATCTTCAAGAAGGGAAAAAAGAGGACCCAAATAATTATCGCCCAGTCAGCCTGACATCAGTACCTGGAAAGATCCTGGAGCGGATCATCAAACAGTCAGTTTCTAATTACTTAGAGAACAATGCCGTAATTACGAAAAGTCAACATGGATTTCTCAAAAATAGGTCATGCCAGACTAATCTTATCTCTTTTTATGATAGAGTTACTTGCTTGATAGATGAAGGGAATGCTGTGGACATAGTATATCTTGATTTCAGTAAGGCTTTTGACAAAGTTCCCCATGACATTCTTGCAAAGAAGCTAGTAAGATGTGGGCTGGACAGGGCTACTGTCAGGTGGATTTGTAGCTGGTTGACTGACCATACCCAAAGGGTGGTCACCAATGGCAGATTCTCATCCTGGAGAGAAGTGACTAGTGGGGTGCCACAAGGTTCTGTCCTGGGCCCGGTGCTGTTCAATATCTTCATTAATGACTTGGATGAAGGAATAGAGAGCACGCTGATCAAATTTGCAGATGACACCAAATTGGGTGGGGTTGCTAATACGCCTGATGACAGGATCAAAATTCAAAAGGACCTGGACAGATTGGAGAGCTGGGCCAAGGCTAACAAAATGAACTTCAACAGAGAGAAATGTAAGGTCCTACACTTAGGCAGAAAAAATGGTATGCAGAAATATAGGATGGGGGACACGTGGCTGGCTAACAGTACGTGTGAAAGGGATCTAGGAGTCTTCATAGACCACAAGCTGAACATGAGTCAGCAGTGTGATGCGGCAGCCAAGAAGGCCAACGCAATTCTTGGTTGCATCAATAGGAGTATGGTGTCTAGATCGAGGGAGGTATTGGTACCACTCTATTCTGCATTGGTTAGACCTCATCTTGAATACTGTGTCCAGTTCTGGGCACCCCAATTCAAGAAGGATATGGATAAGCTGGAGCAGGTCCAGAGGAGGGCAACCAAAATGGTGAGGGGTCTGGAAGCCATGCCCTATGAGGACAGACTTAGAGAGCTGGGTATGTTTAGTCTGCAGAAGAGAAGGTTGAGAGGGGACATGCTAGCCATGTTTAAATATTTGAAGGGATGTCATGTCGAGGAGGGAGTGGGCTTGTTTTCTCCTGCTCTTGAGACCAGGACAAGGAGCAATGGATGCAAGCTGCAGGAGGGGAGATTTCGCTTGAACCTCAGGAGGAATTTCCTGACAGTCAGGGCTGTCCGGCAGTGGAATGTGCTGCCACAGAGTGTGGTGGAGTCGCCTTCTTTGGAGGTTTTTAAGCGGAGGCTGGATGGCCACTTGTCGGGAGTGCTTTGAGGGTTTTCCTGCATGGCAGGGGGTTGGACTGGATGGCCCTTGTGGTCTCTTCCAACTCTACATTTCTATGATTCTATGATTCTATAATGGGTAAGGTATGCACTTACAGGATTCTTAAAAAGTTGGTGTCTTTCAGCGAAGGATTATTATTTCATTTCTTTTAATGAATACTATTAATATCCTAGAGAGCCAGAGTGGCGTTAGTAGTCCTGGAAAGCAGGGCTCGATTCTGGAAACCCACTGAATAACCTTGCATGTGTCACACATGCTCACTTCAGAAATCCCTGTGAGAGGTTCATCTCAGGGTCATCATAACTTCATTGGGCACTTCAGAATAGCGTAGGCCTATTTAATAAATTACTGAATTTTGTGTTTTTCAACCCTTTTCTAGGTTCAGGATCACTAACCATTCAGGATCGTTAACAAACTTCAAGCAACGGCTTAATACTATGTTTTATTCTAGAAAATAAGGAGATTTTCTTGCATGTTTCCGAAGCTATGGTTAGACAATTCTTGTCTTGATTCCTTATACCATGAATGGAACATGGGCACAAGTAAAAGACTTGTACACAGCTTGGTTTATTAAGCTGAAATTTGGTCACTCAAACTGAAATCAATGAAGATTGGATCTCACCTAAGCTAGTTGCACTGGAAAATTAGTTCTACCTAATTTAAGTCCCATTAATTTTAGTCAAACTTCAGTACACCTAATGTAGGCTTGATCCAACATAATGCTTAGTTCAGAATTCCTAGGTCAACTCACTTGATTTTTTAAAATAATTTTAAAATCCAACCTCCACTCAGATAGATTAAAAAAAATGGCCAAAAAGAAAAATGGGCAGACAAGGTTGAAATGCACGTGAAAACAGCCTATTTTAACAGTTAGCAGATTAACTTTAAAGAAAAAAGTATTTTAAATACAGTTTCTTTCTTTTTTAACATCATATATTTTTCACTTCTGCACTAGATAGGCTTTTGCCAGCATTAAATGGTAAATGGAGCATAACCCATTCCCCTCTCTGCCCTTACAATGCAAACCATTGTATCTGCTTCTAAAAGAGGTCATTCTACCTCCACAGGGACTTCTGCTTTTGTGGCCCAGTAGACTTTAAACTAACAGCCCTCTCTCACAGTTTGCAGCAATGGAGCTTCAGTAGAAAGGAAAGAAAGGTAGGAGAGGGAGGGGAAACCCATAATGGCTCGCTTGATTGTTGCAAACAGTATGATAGCTACACTTTAGTAACCAAAACAGACTGAAAAGGAAACCAAGGCAGACAGAAGAGTCTTCACTGTTGTTTTAACTGGTAGTTTCTATTTTATAACATATATGCTCAAAAAAGAGGGAGGGTAAAATCAATGACGTAATTTATCTTGGTGATGGACTGGATATATACCTGCCCACTCTAAAGCTGCAGGGAAAGCTGAAGAGCAGAAAATACAACATTCCAAAGGGATGAGAAATAAAGGGAACAGGGCTCTGTTTTCTTCTAGCTGTGTGTTTATTTCTCTCTTTCTCTCTCACACATACACCCCTTAGCGCAAAAGGTTAAACTCTGAAATACAGTATGTGTCAATATAGTCACTGTTATCATTCACAGATAATTTTCAAATGAATTAGCACATTTGGTAAACATAAAAGTACGTCAGTACAGTGGAACAGGAAGCACACAGAGCATGGAAACCAAGTTCTCCCGCTCTAGATTAGTAAAACTATTGGAATGACTAGTTCATATCTTTGGCATCTTCAAATCCCATGCAAAGACATGGGACTGGCTGGCTAGTTTTGGTGACACAGAGTTCAATCATTTAGCTTCAGCCTCTGTACTAATTCCCAGAACACAGGCCTTGAAGTGAATAATTTCATCCAAACATCTTTTGCCTTTTTAGTGGTCCATGGTATCTGCATAACTCTCCTCCAGCAACAAGTTTTTTCATGAATTAATTTTGTTTTTTATATGAACAATGGACCCTAAAAGAGAAGCCAGATGCCAATAGAGTCCATCATAGACAGATTAAATAAGGGCAACACTACAGGTCACCAATTCAGCTTTGGGAGTAACAGGCAGACCACCTAATCTTCATTTCTTACTTTTCCATCTGTTTTGGTCTAGATCAGTGATTCTTAACCTGGGACCCCTGGGCGTCTGCGAAACCCTGCTGCTGGACAACAGCAGCAGCAATAGGGGCATTCCAGTGGAGAGAGGGGTGGTTTTGTGTGTTTTGAAACAGCTTCCTCAGTTGTAAACAAAAGAGCAGTTTCAGCATCCGCACCCCCGGCTGCCACGTCCCTGAAAAAAGGGACACAGCAGCAAGCACGTGCATGAACCCAAACTGTGACTCTGGAGACCAAGGTTTTAATCACCACTTGGCCATGGAAACCCACTTGGTGACCTCAGGCAAGTCACATTCTCTCGCCTCAGAGAAAGGCAAAGGCAACAGCAACAAATCTTGCTAAGAAAACCCCCATAACAGATTCACCTTGAGGTCACCATAAATCAGTTTTCAAAAGAGAGAGACATGATGGCTAGTAAGAGCATCCCACTGTTAGCAGCACTTTGTGAGCCTTCAAGTCGCTTCTGCCTTAAGCGACTCTAAGGTGAACCTATCACAGGGTTGTTGTTTGCGAGATTTGTTCGGGGGGGTTGTTTTTGCCTTCCTCTGAAGCTGAGAGAATGTGACTTGCCCAAGGTCACACAGGGTCTGAGTGGGGATTTGAATCCTAGGCTCCAGAAGCCATCAATCAATCAATTAATAAATATTTGAATATTTAAATCTAAATTTAAATATTGAGTTAAGTCTTAGGGGTCCCTGTCAAAAAATTATATTTGCAGGGGGTCCCCTGTAAAGAAAAAGTTAACAACAACTTGTCTCGATTATTGCAAAAACTAATTTGGTCAACTGTTTAGCAGTTCACTTTCTTGTTGTAAATTTAAAATTGATGTGGCAGTCTTCATTATCTATTTCATTCTCTTTCTAATCAGATTCATGCAACAATAGAGAAAGGATTGCAGATGGCACTGTTTCTCATCTTAGCTGTTCAACATTACAGGGACATTTTGTCAAGGTAGTATTGCAGAGAACAGGAGTCCCCTGGAGAGCCACATTGTTAAAGTATGAACAACGACAAAGTAAGTTTCCAAACATCTTTTTTTAGTTGAAAGCATGGAAAGATAGTCTCTCAAGGATTATATGGGTCAGATACTTAGTCTTTTCTGGTCCTTCTAAAGTCAAAGACAGTGTGACAGGTACTTAGGATTATTTTGGAATTCTTCCCAGGCAGGCACAAAGAGCTACAAAAGATTGAAAGATCCCACTTTGCAGTCATCTTCTTCTGGTTTTTGACAAAACCAGAAGTCGCAGGCATTCTAGTTCGAGAAAATTGGTTTGGGGTAAATAAAGAGCAAGAGATGGATATTTCATTTCAGCAAATAATTGTGACCTTTGGAGGCTTCTAGAGGTCTGATTTTTGCTTTCTCTCTTCTTTCTCTACCCCTTCCCTTTTTGTGGCAATGGCAGGGTGTTTGGGAAAGGATTCCTGGAGCTGCACAAAAGATCCCTGTGGACCTATCCTATGGTATTATCCTTGCCTTCCTCAGCATGTCTGTCGGATGTTTTTTCACCACAAAGACAGTGATCATACAATACAACACAATGTTGCAGTCCTGCATGGTGAACACTATTAGATCTACGTGGACCACATGGTCGGCCCAATTCTGGCAGGGTAGAATAAACCTAAATTGACAGCAAAATCAAGGAAGTTGTCTTTTAACTCAGGCATGAGTTAAAATACCTGATTTTATATATAAAATACATGAGCAATTATGCTCTCCAAGGGAGACAGGTGGAATTTCCAGAAGGAATTAAGACATTCCATTATTGCATATCTAGAAGGAGATGTATGGCTACTCCTTTCCCTTTTTCTGAGAAGTACCTGGCAAAAACTGCACAAATCTTGGTTTATACTATGTATATTCTTAAGAAAAGCAACATGACAAGGAACTGACAAATACTGACACTGAACTTCTTATCATAGTTATTTTCGGAAGGTGATACTTTCAAGAAAGAATGAATATAAACACTGGTTCTTTCAATACATTTAAAACATGTCCTTGATTCTGCAATAGGAAAGATCACAGATTGGTTTTAAAACTTTCTCCAGACCACAAGTAGAACTATGACATGCCCCATACTGAAAGGGATATAATGTCTGACCATGTACCATTAACCAGAAACCACGTATAGCTGTCAGCCATTATGTGTGTGGAGGAAAGGATGTATGTGATGGTATAAGGGCCTTAGGCAGCAGAGCTAGAAGGCAGTACTCTGGGCTCATCCAGCAGTCAAGAGAACAGGATTCCCTTTCTTCTGCCTTAGGAGAGTATCACACCAAGCTGGACAGTCACAAAGGGACAGAGGCGGTGATGGGAGCGGAGTGCCACAGGTGGCAATGTTTTGGGGGCGTCCCGGCTCATAGCCATGCCCCTACATGCCATGGCCACGCCCCCATGCACTGTGGCCACACCCTCATGCATGCGGCCCCACCCTCTCCTCCCTGCACTCCAAGCCGCTGAACCTGGAGACTTGTCCAGCGGTGGTGAAGATGCAATAGTCTTGTTTCACTCTTCCCTGTCAGAAAGAACACTAGTGAGAGTTTCGTCATTAAGATCTAGCACTGGCTTTGTTTTCCCCCCTCCTCTCTCCTAATCCCTTTTTCTTTTGTATTGTGTCTTTTGACTGTAGAACTGGACACAAGCACTGCCTTTGTAAGTTACTCTGGGAGCACTTTTCAGTTGAGGAGTAGAGTTAAAATGCTTTTAAAATGAGAAAGAAGTAGGAGAATGGAAAAACAATTCAGTATTAGGAACAGAAATACTGAAACAGACAAACATACAGGATGCTTGCAGCTAAAGTAGCAGACACAAAGGGCCATATTTTAAAGAATTACAGGAAACGTTAATGGGTTCTACACACATGGCAGGACGCGGTGACGATTCTATGCTATTCAGAACTAAGAGTTGGAAGTAATTTAATACAAGTTGTTTTTATGGAAACAGATATAACAGGCTTCTCACATTTTTGTAATACCAAATAATCATTATTCACTCGTAAAATGAATATAGCTTGTAAATGGAAGAAATGTATTAATAATATCTGCTCTGGCCAGGCATAAATACATTCTTGGCTGATTCATTTTTTTTAAGTCCGTCTGACTGATATAAAACTTACTTTTGAACTTGAGTGTTAAGGACCATTGCTAATGCTGGTAATTGCTATTTGCAATGAATTTATCAATAGATACATTTCTATACTTCACTAAATGAGTACTCAAAGAAATTTGAAATTAAACTATAAAAACAATAAAATACACGACAAAACAAACAAAAAAACCTGATAAGATATCTGTACTAACTAACGTTAGGAAACTTCTAAAAAAAAACAAGGAAAACTTCCAAAATTAAAGAACAGCGTTAATCAGTAAATGGTAGGTAGAATAGTGTGGTTTCTACAATCTGTCTAACAGCCAACATTGCATTGTTCTCTATTTTCTTTTCCTGTAGCAGGGGGAATCTATTTTAAAAAGTAACAAAATAGCTTAGCATCAAAATGCCATCAAGCATCAAAGCCATCAAAGCAGTTTTATCCCCTCCAAAAGATAAAAAATAACTAGTAAATATTACTCATTACACATACAAAGTAACACCGATAGTTGTTAAATCATTTTACAAAACGAGTGTGATTTCCCCAAAGTAATTCCAAACTCTGGAAGGGGTTTAAATATTTCTAGGAACTCTATAAATACATCTAATCTGACCCTCCTCCCCATTCAGTGAAGCTTATTTCTAGTCTTGGAAGCTGGTTGGAGGAAAAAGGTTAAAAAACAGTTTAGGACATTTCCAGGGAAGCTGAGAGGAGTTAAGCATCCATTTCAAACATTAGTACTAGAAAATGCTGCATTTGCCCCATAATATGTAATTTTATATGTAGTATGTAAATAAGAGCTTATTGAACAGTTTTCATACCAATGAAGTCAGACTCTTACTACTTAGTTTTCAAGTAAACTAAATGTCATTTTATAAATATTTAGTAGCATCATTTGGTCAGGGGTCGTTTACACACTGGCCCACAAAAGGAGAATCCAGACCACTTGGCAGCCCCACTATGATCAACCTGCTCAGCACTTTACAGATAAAATTGATCAGATCTGCTCCAACCTAGGTGCTGTGATTAATACATATCCAGTGAATATGTCTCCTGTTTGTTCAGTGACAATGGATACTTTCAAATTGTACAGCTAAAGGATGTGAACAGGATTCTTGGAGGGGTGTGGGCCCCTGCATGTTTATTAGACTCTTACCCTTCCTGATTTATTAAACAAGCCAGAGGTGGGACTGGCTGAGCAGGTAGAGGGAGTGGTCAATGCCATGCTAACACAAGGCAGAAGTTCATCGTGCTTAAAGGAGGCAGTTGAAAAAGCCCTCTCTGGATCCCACCACACTGGATAACTACTGGCCACTTTACCAAATTCCATTTCGGGGAGTGTATGGTGGTCATCTAGTTCCAGGAGTATTTGGATTAGATGAATTATCTATGGGACTTAAAGGCACTCTTTTGCAGTGTCTCTCTTTCTTCCTGGAAGGACAAGCTTAGAAGGTGGTGCTAGGAGACTTCTGTTTGACTTCTTGACTACTGACCTGTGGGGGTCTCCGAGGCTTTGGTTTTGTCCCCCATACTATTTGACACACACATAAAATTGCTAGGAGAGGCTGTCTGGAATTTTGAGGTTCAACACTGTGTGGGTGACATCCAGCAATACTTTGGACCTCAATACAAGGAAGATGTCTTGGTTCTAAACTGGAGCCTGTCATCAGTAATGGACTGGATGAAGGCAAACAAGCTGAAGTTTAATCCAATCAAGACAGAGATGCTTTGCCAGTCAAAAGGCATTTCATGGAATAATGACTCAGACCATGCTGAAGAGGCTTACACTCCCCCTAAAGATAGAAATGCACAGCTTAGGTGTTCTCATGGACTCAACCCTGAGTCTAGAAGCCTTAGCAGTGGGCAGGAGTATATCCACACATTTTGAGGTTGTGTGCCAGCAATGTTTGTCCCTTGAGGTATCAGATCTGGCCATGGTGACACATTCCCTGGTTGCATCCTATTTGGATTATTGTAATGTGGTCTATGTGGGGCTCCCTTTGAAGAATGTTTGGAAACTTCAGCTGGTCCCAAAAGCTGCAGCTAGAATGTTAACTGGCGCTGGATACAGAGCGCACGCGACTAACTTTCTTGTTATAATAGCTCTGCCAGCTGTTGGTCTGTGTCCAGACTAGTTATGACCACCAAAGCACTATATGGCCCATGTCTAGGTTATCTGAAGGATCGTATTCTCACACAGAAACCTACGTGTGTATTGAGATTTTTTTGAGGCGGCCATTCTCTCTGGCACTCCACCCTCAAAAATTTATTCAGTGGCATCACAGGAGAGGCCTTCTCCCTGGCTTCTCCTAGGCTCTGGAACTCCCTTCCCAGCAAGGTTAGACTGGCACCCTGCTTGCTACTCTTGTATGCTACCTTTCCTGTTTTGGCAAACCTTTGAAAGCTGACTACAAAAGGGGAAATAGATGTGTTGTTTTTATTTGTTGCTCTTTATAATGGTTAGTTTTTAACTACTTTAACTTTACCTTAACTTTATTAATTATATATTTTTTAACTTTTGCAAACTTTTTTTTCGGTAAAACTTTTTAGCTGTATCTGTTTAACTGTTGTAAGCCATCCTGAACCCCAGACTGGGAAAAAGGCAAGATGTAAATAAATATAGCTATCTATATAATTCATTGCACTCTACTTAATTTTAAATTACAAAGGATCCTGGTGACTGACAATCCTATCATATTTTTAAGTGTAACAGTATGAGATCTTCATGCTGCAATGCAGAATTTATTCATTAATATCTATAATCATGTCTCTTTTTTTCACAAAGCGTTACATGTTTGCAATGTTTAATGAAAGAATAATACGGCAATTTTTGGAAGTTCATTTCTCTTCCAGCAGATCTGTTATTTAGTGGCATGATCCTTTTCTTCCTTGAAGTGCTAATTCTGATGAAAAGCAAATATCTTCCCATCTAGTGAATCCAAAAACATCTCCCAGCACCAGAGTTAACACAGTCCAAAAAGGTACTCTATTCACCTAAAAGCCTATTTAAAATATTTTCACAAATCAGGAAGATATACTCGCTTTGGAGCAAAGTGTTAAATCACCACTCTGATTCTGAGTTGATGATTCACTGAGCATATCTGGATCCTCAACAATGTAATGCACCAAACTCATAGTCAATATTGTTGGTGTAATGCAGTAGAAAAATCTCAGATGGATGAGGAAGTGTAGGGCCCTTTCACACTAAAAAATTATAGAACTGCTTTCCCGCTTTAACTCTCATGGCAACATCCCATGGAATCCTAAGGTTTGTAGTTTGGAGAGGCATTAATGGGACTCTCTGGCTGTAAATTCTAAACACTCCATCCTAAACTCAAACCACAGAACTCCTCAGGTTGTTGCCATGGCAGTTAAATAGGAATACAGCATTATAACTGTGTTATGTGCAAGGGCTCTTGGATGGAAATACTTACTGAACCATGAAGCTAGCCTGCTGACACTGGACAAATAAACGTTACCCAACCTAGCCTATAGAATATTGTGCTACAGTCCAATGCATGCTCTCCTGGACCCCATGAAAAAGAGATAGACAAAAATAAAATGAACAGTACCTCTCATTGATTAAATGTGCTCATCAGAGCACATAAGAATTTAGAGATGAGGATCACCAGCTTTTAAGTATTATCTCCTAATGGAAGCAAGTTAAGAACCCTTTGCCCCCACTGGTGAACAGTCATCTAGAGTTGTGGTATTTATACTTCACTTCTAAAGACATTTATTTTAATATAAAATCCCACTGTAATCATGGGTCTGTGTTTAAGCCAGTATAACTCTAATTCCTGTAGTGATACTATAATGAAAGTAAAAGATGTATGGATTTAAATTTTCTATATAACAGCAAAAAGGCCTGGATTGATACCACAAACAGTTAAATGTGGTGTGATGGGCTAGATGATAGACCTCTTTGTTTACTTAGTTACCATGGCAAACTTCCACTACAACACTACAACGCAACACTTTTTTAACCTTTTAATAAAAGCAAAAAGAAAGAAAAACGAGATATGTTAAACTTATTTTTTATCTCTTGAAACTTCTGTGGCAAGAAAGATTTTACTTAAGCATTACTGAAGGTATTAATTACTCTTGTGGGAATTAGAAAAAAATAGCATAAAAGGTCTTGAATTGTCTGAAGTCCAACCCCATCCTGTTTAAAACAAGACATAATTAAATACACACAAAGGAGAAAGAAAATACAAGCAAAATGGAAAATACAGTTTTCGCTTTTGATCATTGAACTTGCTCTTGGGAAACAACATGTCTATCACGTGATGAAGAGAACCGGAGGGAAGAAGGAATAAAACAAGTAAAAATGAATATACTCAAAGAAAGGATGAAAGAACAGAATTAACATAAAGGATTTCCCCTCTGTACCAGTTATCTTTTTGCTTCTAGACAGAGAAGATCTTCTGGTGGTAAATGATCCATGAGATTGTGAAGCTATCCAAATGTAGTACTTATTTAAATCTAATTTCTCATTTTCTTTGCTAACACACTAGAAATCAGATTCCACTAAAGTGGCATAGCAGTGGCTGATAATCAAAGACCCACAAGCATAAGTAGAAAGCGTTCCTCATGCCCAGAGAGAGAGGAGGTTGCTGATTTTTCTTTCAAACAAGGAAGAATTAATTGCTACTCTAAAGTCTGCTAGAAGCAGCTTTTACGAAGGTGTGAAGTATTGCACATTTTATATACCAGAAAGTATATCATGTTGAATCTAAGCTAGTATTTTCCTGTACAAACTAACCAAATCACTCCAATGTTCATAATCTGACTTTATTTATAACTGTTTTAGACAATGTTATCCACAATCTCGTATCTGCTTCCCCCTCCCAAAACACCATCCTCATGAGATAATTCAAAGGCTTCAAAATGAGACACTCTAAGTATAGAAAGAAAAGGGGGGGGGAATACAGCAATATCTTCATGACTAAATGATCTATTTTAGTACAAGCTTTTGTGGATTTCAATCACCTTCTTCAGACACACTGATTAAGTTAATAGCCATAAACTAGGCAATTGCCTTTTGTTGGTCAATGCACAATTGATCAGCTGGTTAGTTCTACCATATTCTGTCTAAAGATTCTATACTTCATAGCGTCAACACACATTCCCAAATACTGTACCTGATGATTCACTGTAAGGCTGCTGTTCTCCGTGATCACTACAAATTCTTGAGGTCCTAAGACATAGTAAGGCCTGCCTGAGGTTGTTTTTTTCTTGGAGAAGACATGAAATGTGATCAAGATGTCATCTGAGCAGGGGGAGTTTGAGACTCTGTGTCACTGATCTGCGCCAGAATCTTGATGGATACCCCAATTCCCAAGAACAGCCTGAATGGTAGCATTCTGAATAGGCAGTGATATCTCATATAGGTGAAGTGCAGGGATCTCCAGTGCAACTAATTAATCAGTATATACAGGTAGGTCCTGAAGAGGTCCACTGTTGCTATAAAACTACCATTCTTAATGGAGCCCTAATTCAGTTTTTATATAAAAAAAATGAAAAATAAAGAGACAGCATTTTACCCTCTGATTTAGGCATGTCGACTGCAGGATTACTTGCATATCCCTGTTGTTTTGGAGCATGATAAAACTATAGAGTAGACCCCAGAATGTAGATTGTCCCATGGAACAAGGTTGATGGTTTCTATTTGAAAGAGTTGAATTCTGCGACAGGGTTTTCTCATATCATCTGATCAACATGGTAGTGGTGAGGTCACTTGGCATCGTGCAGAGCAGGGCTTCTTCCCTCCTCTGGGGTTAAGAGAGTTTGCCTGAAAGAAGCTTGACTGTTGCCCTTTCTTGAGTTGTCTGATTTCTGGGCTCAAACTCTGGAAAGCAGGAGTGGTAACAGAGCCTGAGTCTCAAAAGAAAAGAACTTCATTTCAGCCCTTTCCACTTTCCAACCATTAAAGCCATACCCTCCTGCAGGATGTTTGCAGCCACAGCTCTACCTAAGAACAGGCCAGCATCCCATGAAAAGTGAACTGAAAGAATGTTCTTGTGTTTTTTTCCTCCTTCGGTTGGAACAGTGGTTCTCAACCTGTGGGTCCCCAGATGTTTTTGGACTTCAGCTCCCAGAAGCCCTGAGCATTGACCATAGTGGTTGGGGCTTCTGGGAGCTGAAGTCCACAAACATCTGGGGACCCACAGGTTGAGAACCACTGGGTTAGACCTATTTTGGCCAAAACTATATCTATTGCTTACAGGAAGAAGGCCCCATGGAAGGGAGACTTTGTACTGAACACTGGAGCACAACAGCTGAGCTCTCAGTGCATTCATTGATTTGCTTCTGGAAAGCTTGTCAGACGAGTCGGAAGGGATAAGTGCACAACTACTTAGGGTTGGAATGGGAGGAGAAAGATTCAGGTATGTCAGTTAATCTAGTGGAGATCATAACCTCCTCTCAAGCTCTTTCTATTCCTTATTTTGTTAGGTTTGGGATGGAAAGGCTGTTGACTTGTTCTCATGAAGTTATCATGTTGGCTAGTTGCTGTTAGCACATCTATAACTCCCATCATTATAGAGAAGAATGGATGTAGCTAATATACAGTGGATGTGCCCAATAGTGTTTTTTGGTTTCGTTTTTTTAGGGGGAAGGGGTCAGAGAAGAGTCAACCAGGAGATGGAGAGAGCCTAGCGAACACAGATTGTCCAACTTCTCCAGCTAACGAGAAGGAAAAGGAGAATGAAGAGAATCTTAAAGCATCCCCCCCCCAAAAAAAAACCCGTAATACATGTATACCTAGTCATTTATTTAACAGAAAATTTAGTACCAGGAATAGAAATAACATGGAAAGAATAGGAATAGGTCCCTACCCCACAAAAAAAAGGGCAGTTCAACATATTTCACAGCACAATTTTTATTTATTTAAAACTAATATTATGCACATGTGAAATGATACAATCAGGCCAGGCAAGCTTCACACAAGTAAACAAAAACCATTTTGAATCTTCTAGACACCACTTTAAAGCTTATTCCATAAAGCATCCAGAAACAGAGCAATGAAGTTGTTTTGGGTACAGATATTTGAAATACAAGTGTAACCTGATGGTGGATTGTTAGGAAATAGGAGTAGCACCTTAAGAATGAAACTGAGCACAGTGGTGTGCATAGGAATGGCTTATGGATGATGGGAATTATATATGAGGCAGAGAGTCTGTTTGTAAAGAAAGCCTTCAGTGAGATCTTGGCCAGAGAGGGTGCTGGATTCTGTTTAAGTATAGATTGAGCATTGTTGGTATATACTGTTAGAAGTCTGAACTCGTTAATGTAAGAATGCTACATGTTACATGAACTTTGATATGATACTTTATTTCTGATGTTACCACAATCAATGTTACATGTTATTTTATAACCATTGAATTCGCCTGCGTTATCTAAAGTCATTGGTAACAACAAACAAACAAACAAAAAACCATGCTACCTTAAACTAATTGGTTCTGAGGAAAGACTTAAGCCCATAGCCCTTATACACAAAGCTTGTGTAAAGCTTACACAAAGGGTGGAGTTAGGAGTAAGTGTAAGTGTCAGAGTGACAGTTAATGAATAAGGATCTGTCACAGATGGCTTTTTCTTTTACCAGGCTCCACTCTTCTTATGATTTCCATTTTAATGGCCAAACTTACAGATTCATGCTTTTTTTAACATACTAGGGGGAGCTGATGAGGAAGACTTATCTCCTCCCCCTTTTCTCTTTGTTCTGCTGTTCATGCGTGCTCCGTAAGGGAATCTGAAGGCAGCTGCTCTTCACTTTGGTTGTTGTAGGTAGGCACACATAGCTATAGTAGGATCAACCAGAGTAGAAGCTCATTCTATGACAGCTCAAGCTTTATTGCATTGTTTACTGCAGACACACTGGGCTGGGTTGGAGTCCCACAAAAAAAGATTTTGTAAAAAGGAGTTTCTTTGTCAGAAGCTTTGTTAAGTAAGATATATCTGTATTCTGCATCAAAGGATCAAAGATGAGTTTGCCTTTGCTCCGTCATCTGCTAAACAGCCAAAGCTACACCACGGTTGGAGCAAAACTTCTTTGGCCAATGGCATCATCTCTTGCTGACCTGCCTAGTTACAAGTGGAAGTCCTCTGTAAGAACTAAATGGCTCCAATGGGAACCTCTAGAGAATAAAAGGCATGGTTTGCATTATTTCTGGCATGGATCCAAGTCATATTCCTTAAGCCTCACTTAGGTGTAAAGTGAATGAACCTCAGGCTAGTGAACTCTCCTAAACAACTTCAGGCATACCTATGAGATCAGAAGCTAGCTGATCCTTTGCCACTAGGCAGATGGGTTTTGGAGCCCTTGTTAGCATCATGGCCAAACATTAACAGCTGCCTGGTGGTGTGAAAGAACTAACTTCTATTAGTGACTCTGCTGGATACTTTTTGCATTCTCTTTGTAGCCTGAGGATATGAAGGCTGAGAACAGATGGGGGGAGTGAATTCTTCCCTGTTGCTAACCTGCTTGGATAATTCTCAGAGCTGTTGTGGTGGTGGCGGCGGCAGCGGAGGCAGCGGGAGTGGGGGGAGATGGATCACACTTGTGCACTTTGTCTTTATTTGTTTGTTTCTGCACTATATAACCCTCAGGCACTCATATTCCATTGCCCTTGCTGGGATGGCAGGATGTAACCCAGCCCAAGGATTTCCTATAGGGATTTGATTTGATTGCCAGCCAAGGGATGTCTGGAAATTTGTTTGGGGATCCAGTTTTACCATTGCCTGTGGAGAATGCTGGACCCCATCAGTGTAATGGCTGCAAATGCTTCTCTGCTGTGTACTATCTACCACATCATTTACCATCCATAAAGCTTATGCTACAGCAGTAACATATATAAGTGTTCAGCATTAAAATCACCCTTGGAGAGGCCTGGAACTACACCCAGTTCTGGAATGAGATAGAAGCTTTTGCTTCCATTTTCAGTTTACCCAAAATTTAACCTTGATTAATCTTACATTGTCTAGGTTTGGCATACAATGTGGTTCATCAAACATGGAAATGAAAACAGTTATAAGAGGGACAGCAACCCTACTAAACACATGGCTCCCCATCACCACCCCCCTGGTGAGCTGAGGAGTCTGGAAGAAATTGTCTTCTGGTTGGTAGTGTCTGGTGGAAGCAGTGAATCAATTCTGGGTCTCAGTCCAAAATTTCAACTGAGCATTGTTACAATTAACCAGAAGGTATGTCAAACTGCAGTTAATTCAAAACAGAATGGAAGTTGTTGATTTCCTCCTCATGGCTGCAACAGAGAATAAGTGGGCTGATTGCCTCTTCTTGTTACTCTAACCCACAGTTTAATGTAATGTTCAAATAAAGACAGTGGCTGCTGCTATGGAATAATGTCTTCACAGGCAGTTTGTGCCATTTAATAGTCTCACTGTTATAAACTGGCTTATATCCTAAAGACAGACAATTTATAATATCTTTTATAAAAGCCTTTAAACCTCTTGCATATATATATAAAAATGAGAGCATTAAAAACCAAAAGAATCCTATTTGTAGAGCTAGATTTTTATCTTTTTTGTCAGTTTGCTCTTAAGAAAAGATCCACAGAGACTTCTAGTGCACTGGCCTGGTTAATGCACTGTGCAATAATCTAAGTAAACAGAAAAGCATATTGAAGACCCAAGAGATAACTAGTTATTAGCTTTCTGCTATTTTGAGGGCAACTATACTACTTTTTACCAGAGGAACTTTACAAAGGAAAAACAGCGCAAGAGATGAAGTATGAGGAATTTAATAGCTGCAGCGTTAACCCATTTTGAGCCTTTGTAAAATTGGACCCATCAAGACAAAACTACACCCATACTCCATGGATTATATTTCAGACAAAATTCTAGCTTGAAGCAGCCAGTTTAGTTATCTCTATTAACAATATTTTTGACAGTGAAATCCCAAAAATGTTTACCCAGAAGAGCATCTTATTTTAATAGGATTTACTCTCATGAAATTCTGTTTAGGACTGTGGCTTTAATTACTCAAAACCATGCAAAGATAGTACATTTCAGCACTTAAACACAAACATATCTGAAGTTTTCATATACAACAAAGACACACTTATACAGAACAAAAAAGACCTGCTCTTCAGTATCACTTTCTCTGTTGCTAGTTTCAAACATATTTCAGTGAGCCAATAAAGGTATCATTCTTTTGTGGAATTTAGTTTTTGTTGTGTTTTGCTGCATGGCCAATGCAGCCATCTTGAATACGTTTCAAACAGCATGTTACCACAGGTAACTTATTTGCAGTACGGAGAGTCCAGGTAACTGGGACTCCTACTGGCAGTCAAAAATTTTACAGTCATGTAAAAGAAAGTGAAAATGCAGGACTGCGAAGAAGGTTGATTGGATTGGTTCTGAGCCAATGCAGCGTGACAGGAGCCAAGCTGTAACCTCTATCTGCATCACAACATAGTGCGCGAAGGGCCCAATCTACGCTTAACCAACAGTATGGAACTATATCCCTGCAAGAGTGCTTTGAGAAAATATGCATTAAGGGCTAATAGAGCAATTCCATCCCAAGCAAGCATCACCCTCTTACTGTGCATCAGGTTTATTGTTCAATGTGCGGTTGGCAGACCTGTATCCTGCTATTGTTGCCTCCAAAGTGCCCTACAACGTAAAACACATGTGCGCATAGCAACAAAAAATGGATCAAAACAAAATGAACACACAATAAAAAGTAGTAAACAGAAGAAATTCCTCCAAAACTTCTCTGGAAAAAGAAGCCTGTCTCCGAAAGGAAAGGGGATAACCATATCATACCTTTCTTAGGAGGGATTTTACAAATTGGAATGACCTACTGTAAAGGATGAGAGAAATTCCAAGGGTAACTGAACAGATATATTTGAAATGTATAGTTTAGTGTGAAAAGAAGAGACCAACCACTTCATTTCTCAGCAAACACCAATTTAATTTCTTATGGAATAAAACACTGCTGTTGGATAAATACAAATTTGCATAATGGACTATAATGCCATCAAACCAGCTCAATAATATAAACAAAAAAAGACAGGACAGCAAATATAGTCATCTTATTCAAAGTTGCCAAAGATTCTAGTATAAATATTTTTATATGCTACAAGTCTTGGTAAGCGTGTTTCAATTGTACAGTTACCCCCCAAATGTAACATACGGCAGTAAATTTCATGATCTCTTCTTATACGAACATCTTACTTCATCAAGTTTCTTCACTTCCCACCAAAAATGAACTTGAACACTCAATATTACTGAGCTATAATGTGCCAAGTGATGCTGGGCACTCACTGTTTGGAAGCTGTGAATGTTTGCAGCCCTTTCCCTAAAGTTTCAATTTAGTTATTTAATTTATGCATCAATCACCCTCAGAAGAGCTCAGGGCAGCTTACATTCTTGCATAGAAACACATACTTAAAATTGCAAATTACAAATATCTAAAAATTGCAAATCTAAGAAATAAAAAAATGACACAGTCTAAAATTACAAATATCTAAAATCATACCTTACAAAACAATGCTAAAATACCATAAAAGCAATACAGACAGCAGCAAAGATCAATTAATCACTTGCATTACTTTCCAAAAGCACGTAAAAATGAGTAAGTTTTTCAGCTGGTGCATGAAAAACAGAAGCATGAGGAACAACTAGACCTATGGAAGATGAAAATTCCAAAACAAGGACGCCACCACTAGGACGCCCTGCAACATGTGATAACCCTACAGGACCACGATACTCTGGGATACCACCAGCAGAGAGTCATTCATTGATCTAAAATTCTGGGTGGCTCTTTAGATTAGGAATGGGCAACTGAGTAGTAGTACAACTGAAGGGGACAGTTTCCTCACCATGCTCCTACATTGGGTCACCTCCACCTAAAAGTCAGCCACTGGGCAGCTGAAAATAAAAGAGCTTCTACATTTGGCTGCTTGGAGCTGATTTTTGAAGCTGGAGGATGGGGTGGTAGGGATCCTTGTTTTTTGCTATGAGGAGTTATGGACAGATTTGGGTTGTCCACTGAAGATCTGGAGACTGCAAAAATTTCCCTGGAAGTCTGTATGCATCCCATGGACAGCAGCTTCCTCAACCATTAAATGAAGGAGTTAAGTGAGGGCAGTAAAGGGAATACCAACAGAAAATCAGACATCCTGAGGTTGCTTCCTATTTTCCTTTATGCAGACGTTATATCTCATTGAATTTTAGTGGGACTTATCAATCTTTTGTCCTACTCATTTAATTGCTCCCTAAGGTTCAGAAAACCAAGGACATGGTTTTGCTTAAGGCAGGCAGGGGCTCAACATGGCTTTAGGGATAGCTTTTAAAGCATATTAATTCTAAGGATGACTTCAAACAACTACACTCCCCAACTCTGTAGCCTCATGTATAGGCTATAAAATCCTTCTCCACAATTTTCTCGGTAGTTTAGGGAATTGACATTATTGTGTACCTTCAAGTCATTTCCAACTTATAGTGACCCTATCACAGGGTTTTATGGGGCTGAGAGTGTATGAGATGTGCAAGGTCGCCCAGTGGGTTTCCATGACCAAGCAGGAAATTGAACCATGGTCTCTGGGGTGATAGTCCAATGCTCAAACCACTATACCATGCTAGCTCTCAGGGAATTGCTACAAAGGGTAAAATTTACCCTGTGAAAGAGGAAAGGAACCATATCTCCATAAGACAACTTAAGAATGCTTCTTTTCATTTGTAGCAGTTTTCAAAGAGATAGCTATGTTGGTTTGTTTCATCAAGGAAAGGAAAGGGTGGGGAAGAAGGAACCTATAGTATTGCTGGCTTTTTTTAGCATGGGCATTTCAGGAATTCAATCCACTTCTTCAAATGCACCAATGAAGGATAATACTAAAGCCTCAGGCATTTAGACACAATCACATAGCCACGGGCATGGATTCAAAGTGTAATGGGATACAAAAGGATACAAATTATGGCACTGTTTGTTTTTGTCTCTCTGTGTCCGGCAGCCTACAGCCCCAATACAGCCCCAGAAGTCTGTGCTCCCTTTTCTGCTATATCACTCCCTGTCCCCATATTAAAAGGTTCCAATGCCTCTCCCATGAGTTGGTTCCTTGTGTGTGTGTGTGTGTGTGTGTGTGTGTGTGTGTGTGTGTGTTGTGTGTCTGTCTGTGGCCCTGCTGTCCCCTGGAATGTGGCCCCTGATAACATTTCCCAAAAATTAAATTCATTCCCACCCTAGAACATGCAGGGATGCTTATTTAGCTTTTTGCATTGCATTCTGCAGAAATGTACTTGTTTATGGGATCACTGCTGACCAGGGCCAGATCAAGGCCTGGGCTTTCATATTACTGAGTGCCCTTCGTTCCCACTATGACACACAGACTTAACTCATGTGTTAAGTCTCACTGAATTTGTATTAGCAGTTGTAGGAGCCATTCACATTAGCATTTTCTCCACCTGCAAGTTATATGTGACATCAGAACAACAATACTATGGATATTTGGGGAGAGAATGTTGTAAAAAGGAGGCTCTTGAGTACAAATCACTGCTGACATTGCATGGATTCTCTAGTTCTGCTACTAACATCCACACACTGAGAAGATTCTGGGAATGGGGCCAACAGTATGCCTCCTTCCACTTAAGGCCCCTTTAATGTGAATAATGCACAAATGACCTTAAATATGTCATCAAACAGTACAGTCTCTGTCGACCTGACTTCCTCTCTAGGACTCCACTTTCCAATCTCTATGGCACTGGCAAAAAGCAAGGACATTACATTCAAAGGCATACCAGGAAGTGTCCCCCAAATATTTATAGATCAAAAAGACACTGAGGAGGGCATTTCTTTTGGTTTGAAGGAGATTGTTTATTTAAAAGTGTCTACAATAATACCCAGCAAATCTCTGGGTTGTTGTCTCTGGATGGAAACTGTGGATTCACTCATGCTTTTCCCCCCACATGAACAATAAATTAAGACATAGCAGAAACAAACTACTGTGCTGGAGGAAAAAACACACCTGGCATTTGGGAAGTGGGTCTAGAATGCTCGTGCTGTCTCTCCTGGTTCCCCTTAGCCCATACTTTAATTCAGCCTTTGTTGAATTCACACTTAGCTGAAAACTAATGGTGGGTGAGCGTACACACACCTTGCTCATCCCACATCTTCATTTGTTTTCTGAGGATTTTTTTGGGGGGGGCATTACTCTTCCAAGAAGGCCCAGAAAGTGTAAGCCAGTGCAAAGTGATGCAGATTTCCCCACGAAAGCAATCCGCACCAGCCATGCTGCACATATGTGGATTGAACCCTAACCAAGAAATAAATATTGGAGTCACAGAAAATATTTTGATGAAAATGTTAGTCCAGTGTGCAGATACTGTTTTGTTTTGGGTTTTTTTTAAAAGACAAATTCCATGCTGGTCACAATTTAAAAAGCAATTGAAAATAAAACTGTCAATGTCCTTCTGTGTATCCACTGTAGAACCACACTTGGGATACTGTATATACTTGTGGTCACTGCCTCTAAAAAAGGATACTGTCGAGCTGGAAAAAAGAGCAAAAAGGAGGTTCGAGCAAGGTTCCTATCAGGACAGGTTAGAAAAATTAGGGCTCTTAAGTTTCCAAAAAAACTAAAAGAAGACATGATAGAGATGTCTCAAAATTGTGTACGGCATGTAGGAAATTAAGAAGCTTTTCCCCTTCAAACAGAATATGAACTGTTATCATCCAGTGAAGCTGAATACTGGAAGATTCAGGCCAGAGAAAAAGAAGCCCTTAGCACAGTGCATCATTAAGCACAGAATTTAGAAATAACTAGTTAAAAATAATTAATTATTGGGAACTTTAAAGCAATTACTAAATTATTTTAGAACTGTAACATAATGACAACTAACACTTTATTTCTGCAATTTAAACTGCTTTTATATTTAAATTTATATGTTCAGTGCTCCAGCTATGGTGACTCTGTAACATTCTGAAATTTATTTATTTATGTACTAATCACAAAACCCCCAAGTAACTAAAGGGTAAATATTTTAATTGCCTGTGATTAATGTGAAACGAAATAGAGATTTAATTTAAAAAAAAGAAAGAGAGAGAGAGAGAGAGAGAAACCGATATTAGCAACTAACCAATAGGAGCACTGTGCAACTGCAGATAATTGTTTTTAAAGGTACTTCCAGCTTCTGAGTAAACTATAGCATTGATTACCACAAGATGGCTACAAGCTTGTACAAGCTTTAAAGAGGGACTGGACAAATTCAGGGGGAGGAGCCCCCCCCGTCATGATAATTATGGACACCCAAGCATCAGGAGGAAGGTGCTGTTGCCTTCACATCCTGTGCATTGACTTATCTGTAGGCACTGGCTGGCCCCTGTATAAAAAGGATACTGGGCTTTATAGGTCTTTGATCTGACCAGGCCAGGTGTTGGAGAGCTTTCCCCTTGCTGCCTATCTGCCCACTTACAAAGCAAAGAGAAAGAAAAGAGATAGTAAGGGTTTGTTGCAGAAAAACATGCTCATGAATTTGTTCTTACTGTAATAAGTTGAGCTGGTAAGCAGAAAAAAACGAAAACAAAACCCAGCAAGGAATACCAGTCATGAACATTCATTCTTCAGGGTATGATCCACAAGGCCTCTCAGATTACCAGTTTACTTTCCCTCCATCAGTTCCCAACTCCTCTGAAAGGCTAAATTTGCTTGGAAAGGTGTGGAAAAAAAATAGGTAGGGAGAAATAACTACTCATGAATTCAAAATAAACTACAATACAAACTCTTCAGAAAAGCTGAGCTCAGCTCACATTGAGCAATATTTCCAGACTGGGAGAAGTTTAGTTTTCAAATTATATCAACTCTGACGTCATACCAATGGCAAATATAGACCAGAGACCAGCTTATACTCATAAAAGTTCCCATGTAGAAAAGATCTCCATGAGTAGATATCCAGTACGCAGCTTATCCTTATAAGTATTCCAGCTGAAATTACAAGAAATCCCAAATGACAACTTATAAAATTAAAAGCAATGTAAATAAAATAAAAGCAGAGTCTGGAACACTATGCATGAAGTCATAGCACAGAGTCACTCAGTGAAATGGTATCATGCGTATTGTGACTCAGTGTAATCTGTAAAAAATCTGATTGTTTTCATTAAAAGTTTTGCTTTGGAAATGCACAATCCATCTTAGTAACTGGGCAACATATGATTTTGCAAAGAAATTCTCGAAGTGCTTAAGCTGTTTACTTACGTCGCAGCTAGGCCTGTCTTACAATGCCCATTGTATTCAGTATTTGCTCAAGTTATTTGGCTGGCCGGCTGCCTCTAATTCTGATTTGTAACTTGGAAACCAGCAGCCGCCTATGCTGACCTGTGGTGTCCTGAACACAAATTAGACATGCTGCTGACCACCTGCAGAGCATCTTTGATTGTTCACATTTAGTTCAGATAAAAAGACACATTTTAGACTACCTTATGTGCATGTGTGAAACACACACACAAAACTAAATGGCACTGGGTAAGTTGATATTTAGCTTAACTACATAATATAGGAAGGCATTGTGATTTAGCATTTTAAGCAATGTCAATTTTTTTCTCCCAAAACATTCCTAATTTGGGGTGGCAGTCGGGGACAGAATGATATCAACATTATGTTAAAAGTATATCAACATTCTAATAAGGCCAGAGACAAAACTGCTTATCACCTGCATAAGACAGCAGCAATCAAACTTCAAACTCTGTTACTTCTCCATTTATTTATTTTTTAAATAGAAACCTGAGATCTACAAATGGAGACCTGGTGCAGAAAGGAAGACTCCTGGGCCCTGGAATTTGTCTTCCGTACTAGAATTGAACAGAACATTCTTTTCACACAAAAATACACTCCTGGTTGTCCTAAGCTTTCTTCATTTCATTTCACCAGAATAACTAAAGGCAGGAGTGCATCTTCCTTTTATTACTATCACAGAATAACTCAGAAGTCACTGGTAGTCCATTAGTGGTATAAGGTATAAGTGATATAAGATAACAGAAAGGGAACGAGAAGGAGAAACAAATGAAGTCAGAAAGAAACGATGAATATAAAGTATACCCTTACAATGCTGGATGTACATGAACAACATAACCTAAAAATTAATGATGGTGCTTTGATTTACATAACAAAAAACAGTAATTAACGCCTTTGTTGTTGTTGTGTGTCTTCAGGTTGTTTCTGACCTATGGTGATCCAAAGGCAACTCTATTACAGGATTTTCTGAGGCCAAGAGTGTGTGATGTACCCAAGGTAACTCAGTGTGTTTCCCTGGACAAGTAAGGAATTGAAACATGTTCTCCAGGGTCGTACTCCAAAGCTCAAACCACTACACCACGCTGGCTTTCAGTTAATGCATTGCTCAACTTAGGTCATTTCTACACTACACCATTATAGTGCTATTATTCCACTTCCAACCTCCTGTGGAATTCTGGGGCTTATCGTTTACTGAGGCCAAAGAGCTCTCTGGCTGAGAATTCTAAAGGCCCCTCCCTAAACTGCAAACCCCAGGATTCCATAGGATGTTGAAAGTGGAATAATAGCATTACAACAATGTAATGCAGAAATGGCCTTAAAATCTCAAAAGCTCTGATCAATGTTGAACAAAGTGGGGAAATGTCCACTCAGAACACCCACTGTAAAAAACTACGCAAGCTTTCAGATGTCTCATTAAAACATTTTGGGCATTTTGAAATAAAAATCTGAATGCCCATTAGAATTTGATTCCTTCTTAACATTAGAGCACTGATTATCTTGCCATATAGATTAAAATATGCAGCAGGTTAAAAGCACATGATTTTATACACAAAAAAAGTACGTATTTCCTTCTTCCTTCCCCACAATATAATTCCACATGAGGATAAAAATGTGAGTGTGGTGTCCATCAAAGCTGATCTATCTGATGTATCACAGAACTTAAAATGTATCTAAGAAGGGAGACGGAACTTTGGTACTCACTGTGAAGGTTCCTTTTCAGAAATTGTAGGGAGGGGTCCCTTCATATTAGGGCCTGGCTCTTCCCTTGTGCTTCACAGGTAGGCTTCCAGTCTGCCAATCATGCTCAGAGGAAGGGCCAGTCCCAACTTCCCAGTGATGGTATGACAAAACTCCAGAAAATCAAAACTGTACCAGCCATGGTGGGAAGGAATCCCTACCCAAACTTGCAGAAAAGGAACCTTCATGGTGAGCACCAAGGTTCTGTTTTCCTGCAGTGTAAGGAGACAGTCTTTCATGCTGAGGCCTACACAAGTGGTCACTTCACCATCCCGGTGGGCACTATTTCGATACAAATACACAATCTGCTGCAAAACATGCTTGCAAGGGACATATCTGCTGAGGAAAATTTTTCAGTTCAATAGTATTTAACAAAAGACAAAGGAGAAGCCGAAATGGTTGCCCTATAAATCTCTACCAGAGTAGCTGCTGTGCCAAAAGCCACAGAAGTGGTAGTTCTACAAATGGAGTGCGTCTGAATACCTCCTGGAACTGGTATGAAACTATGTGTATAAACCAACTCAACTTACAATCTCAACTAGCAAGACAAGGTGGAAGAAGATACTCATCGAGTCTTAGGGCCTTTCTAAATCCACAAAAAGACTGAGTTCCAGACCAGAAGGATTTTCTTCTTCTTTTTTAGCCAAAGATGGTAACGTTTTCTTTTTGGTCTCAATCAATCAACACCTCATCCAATGCCTCACCAAGCAATTTAGCTCCCTTAAAAGGGCATGTAGTCAAATTAGCTTTGGACTTATTATCAGCATTCCAGTTTCTCAGCCAAAGTTGGCATCTGGTAGCAACATCTGTCACCATGGCCCATGAGGCAAATTGTACAGAATCCACCCTGGCATGTGCCGTAAAAGCAGACACCTTAGTCAGTTTATTAACTCCTGAGCGAAGCTTGGTCTCCTCCTTCAGAATAAAAGAAAGCAAATCTTTTGCCCAACAAATCGATGCCCTAGCAAACGATGTCACAGGAACTGCTCAATGACAAGAGCTGATACCTCATGAGATTTGCACAAAAAATTATCAAGACTTTTATCTTCTGGATTTTTAAGTATATCATCACCTTCTTTAGAAAACAAAAACCCAACAGCAAACCAGCCACAGTGGTACCAATAAAGAGTAGGTTTAAATTCTCCATCACCTCAGGTGACAAAAATACAAACACTTAGCAAAAGCTGCAAGTTGAGTCCACTCTCTTTGCATAACTTTGCAAGTCCCTTTGGGAAAGGAACAAAAGAATGGTTCTGTTTAGCCTTAGCCCTGATTTCTGTCAGCTCTTCCACAGACACAGCAGAAACCTTGCTGTTAGCATTCAAGCCCCAGAGCCTTCTCCACCTTCCATAGAAGGACCAGCAACTGCTCAGCTTCAAAAAACATGGAGAAACATAGTCAGGCAGAGACTCCTGTTCCTCTGGGGATAACACTCCTTCCTCCCTCTCAGATGTCTCTGGAGACAAAGAGGACTCCACATCCATAACAGAAGTGATAGATGGGACATATTTAGTCTTCCTTTTTCACTTTCTGAGGGACAAGATGCACCATAGATGCATCATTCACACATCCCCCCTCCCCTCCTGAGAGAAGGAAGAAGACTCTGAAAGACAATGTTTTCTGGCACGCTTAACCCATTTCTGGCCACTAAAGGGGCAATAAATATTAGAAAGCTGTTATTAGAAAGTTTCATAACTTTTTTTTTAATAGCGCTCAACTAGCCCGCCATCTTGGATGACTAATAGATTCACAACAACTTACCCCAGCTCCAGTTCCCCAGACACACAGCCTGCTTGGTTATGAGGGAAATCCAATGATACATCTCCGAGGTGAACTCTTGACCATTAACAATGAGATGAGTAGGGACATCCAGTTAAGATGTCGGTGTGACAGGCAGCCAAAGCCGACTGGCTCTGGACTGCTGCTACTAATCTGGTCATAAACAACATCTGGGGTTCCTGCGACCCCCTCCAAATTTCTCCCTTTGAGGTAGGGAGAACGGAGCACCTCACAAGTCCGAAGTGCCCCAGCGATGGTGAAGGAAGGAGGAGGAGAGACACCAATGCGGACAGGACAGTGATGGAGCAAAGCCACGAGATCAGCAGCCAGATAACTGTGAGAGGCGCTGATGAAATAACCTTTTTACTCTAACTGATTTGAAGCAAGTACCTAGTTAATCCCAGCTGAACTGAGTAGCAAATTATATACAAGAGTTTTTTAAACATACGAACAAGAAGGCACATACAAAAAAACGGAGCCCTCCAATTCTCCGGCTGAGAGCAGAAACTAGAGGGAGAAGAGTTGGGTTCCCCCCCCCCCGCAATTCATGCTGAGGTTTGACAGTTTTCCTGCCAGAGTGCGAAGTTATGCAAAGTTATGAAATGATGAAGGGCTACTCAGAAATATTTTGAAACTGAGTTTCTGAGATTTGTTCTTTGGATTCATGAGAGCAGAGTTTTGGATGTTTGAACTTTAAGCAGATGAAGAAGGCAGAGAGAGAAAATGGCGACGAGCACATGGAGGAGGACAAGAGGGGAGTGGAACTGAAAGTAAAGCGACCAGAACTGTGAGTGACTGGGAGAGGGGGAAGATTCAGAGTTATGAAGATTTTTTGCTTTCTCTCCTGAATATTGACTGTGGTTTATAAATGAACTATAATAATATGGATGACAAGTGATTCTAAGTGAATTATATTGAATGGAACATACTTTGGGACTAGGAAGAGAAACGAAGGTTTTCAAATTTACAAATGGATTTTTCCCTCTCTCCCTCTATTTCGTATGAGACTTAATGGGAGTGAAAGAAGAACTGCAATTGAATTGTAATTGAAAGGGCACTTAACAGACTTAACAAACTTTGGATTATAATAATGGATTAGCTTCTGGAAGAGAAGTGAAGATTTGGAGAGAAAGCTATTTATAAATATAATGAACTATTGCTTTAAAGAGTTAACTGTGGCAGATATTGTGATATAACCTAAACTTTTCTTCTTTGGGATCCATAGAGATTAACTGACTTGTGTTTAAAACAAGGGTAACTTCTGGAAGAGAAAAATATGGGGAATTTATAAAAATGAAATGAACCTTTGCTAAGATAACAAAACTTTGGGTGACTGTAACAAGAAAGGGAAACTATGAGACGTGAAAATCAATGGGAATAGCTTCTTGAAGAGAAGCGAAGGTGGAAAACACAGTAAGTATAAATTTAAGGTTTAAGAATAATGATCTAAAGGGTATTGATTAAAGGAACTTAGAATGAATTGAGACTGAATAACAATTGAGATTACTGGTGAAACTTGGTGATAAGCGATATTCACTGATATTTGAGGACACTGATATTCCCATCTATAGATGCTGTTATGTACATTGAAATGCTGACATTTATTGTTTGATGTATAGATTGATACATATTGATTTATTGATATCAGATATTTGATATTTCGTATATAGATTATCTGATTTATAGATATATAGATACAAAGAGTGACTGATTGATAGATGACACTGATATTGATATATTATAACTAAGGAATTGCAAAATGGTTTAAGGACTAAGAGTTAATAATATAAAGTGAGATTGCCTTAAAGCAGTGGTTCTCAACCTGTGGGTCCCCAGATGTTCATGGACTTCAGCTCCCAGAAGCCCTGAGCATTGACCATAGTGGCTGGGGCTTCTGGGAGCTGAAGTCCACGAACATCTGGGGACCCACAGGTTGAGAACCACTGCCTTAAAGGTTATGGCAACAGGACCAAAAAAGACAGTACAACAGCAACCTCACCTTCTAATATTAGTAAGATGAGCTTCAACAGGTTCTAAGACAATGGAGACAATGAAACTCTTGGAAGAAATCCAGAAATGAAAACAGAAATGATGGATGAATTAAAAGCGACAAGAACAGAGGAAAAAAACACAAGAACAGAAATTAAACAAGATCTAAAGAGGGAAGTAGAAAACTTGAATAAAAACTTACAGAAACTTGCAACAGATATAACAACAATAGACACAAAAGTTGAAGAAGTAAGAGAAAAAAAATCAAAAGTTGGAAGATTTGGTAGAAAAAATGAAAAAGGAACAGAAAAAAGACAGGGGTTATAACGAAGCTGAAAATGAGACACTGGAATAAAAGTTTGAGATTAAGAGGTTTGAAGGAGCAGAAAAATGAAAATTTACAACGAAGTGTGATAGATATTAGAGCTCCATATATAGGCCAGAGAAGAGAGAGATCTGACATAGAGATTGACAAAACATTAGGATTGAATCCTCAATTGCAAAGCGAAGGGGGCTCCCACGAGATATGATGTTTATTTTACCAGAGAAAAAATTAAGGATTTAATCGTGGAGCAAAGGTACAAAGAGAAACTGATAGTGGATGATGTGGAAATCAAAATATTTAAAGATATACCACTGAGTGTATTTTTCCTTGACAAAGAGCAGAGACATAAGATATAGATGGGAATTACCTGAGGGAATCTCCTTCTTCTACGAAAAACAAGAAAGTAAGGATTACCTCAATTGAAGAAGCACAAGACTTTCAAGAAGAACATTTTAAGAAAGATAAGACGACAGAAGAAGAGATAAGCAAGAAACCAGAATACCAATCAAGAGCAGCAACACCAGTTGAAGATTCTAGCCAAGTGTCAGAAGAAGAGACACAAACAGTAGAAATAGAAGAAAAGAAGAAAAAAGGGAAGTGGAAAAAAGACAATGAAGCTAATCTCCTGGAACATGCATGGCGTAAACTCACAGGCGAAAAGAAGGCAAATCTTCCATCATTTTAGAAAGATTAAAAGCTCAAATTATTGTCTTACAGGAAACTCACACAGAAATGAACCATGAAAAATATTTGAGAAATAATAAATTAGGATAATGCTTTACATTCTTATACACAACGAAAAAAAGAGGAATAGCAATCTATGTGAAAAAAGAGATCCAAGCTAAAGAAATCTTCAAAGATAAAGAACGGAGAATTTTGGGAATAGAGATTCAAAAAAATGGGGAAAAAATTATGTTAATAGGAATTTGCACGCCAAATGAGAACAAAACAGAATTTTATAAAAAACTCCAAGACAACCTGCAAGCATATAAATATGCAGAATGGATTTTAATGGGAGATTGGAATGGAGTCCAAGATGTAAAATTGGATAAAACAATGGCGAAAGGGAAGAGCAAAAAGAAAAGAAAGCTAAACTACCCCAAAATTTCTTCGAATTATGTGAAGATTTGGCTGTAATGGTTGCTTGGAGATATAATCACCCAAATACCAAAGATTTCACATTCTTCTCAGATCCCAATCAAAGTTGGTCCCGTATTTATATTATATTATTGTCAAAAACTCTATTAGCAGAAGTACAACAGATGGAAATTTTACCCAAAGTAATATCAGTTCACCATCCGGTGATGTTACAAATGAGAAACAAAATTAAACAGTTTCAATGGCGACTTAATGATGGCTTATTGAATGATGAAGACATTGCAAAAAAAACTAAAGAGACATTGGATAGATATTTTAAAGAAAATACGAGACAAGAGACTCAGATGAAAACAGCTTGAGATGCGTGTAAAGCAGTGATGAGAGGATTTTTTATCCAACAACGACGATTACAAAATAAGAAAAGAGATGAAAAATACCAGAAGGCACAGAACAGCAAACTGGCTGCTGACAGAGGGAAGGTCTTTCAAGCCATCGTGTCTCTCTCTTTTGAAAACTGATAAGATTTTCGCCTTTGCCTTTCTCTGAGGCTGAAAGAATGTGAGTTGCCAGAGGTCATCTAGTGGGTTTCCATGGCCAAGTGGGAATTCAAACCTCAAGTCAAGGTTTGGGCATGTGCAAATGCCTGTCACTGTGTCCCATTTGTCAGGGATGTGGCAGCAGGGGTATTGGTGGTGGTGTGGGCACCGAAAAATGCTCCCTTGTTTGCAAACAAGGGAGCTGTTTGGGTACATGCGCACACCTGCCACTGCGTCCCTCAGTGCCCACACCCCATTGCCATGTTCCTGATGAAAGGGACACAGCGGCAGATATATGGATGCGCCCAAACTGCTCTCTCCTTTGCAAAAGAGGGAGCAATATCAGCACCTTCACCCCGCAGCTGCCACGTCCCTATTCCTGCTTGCTGTGGGTGCCCAGCAAGGGCTCAGTGAGGGCTCTGCAGACCTCAGGTTAAAAACCACTATAAAGCCAAACATGGCTTAGTTCCAAATCATCTGACAGACCATTATCATTTCTGTCCCAGCCTTGAGATCCCAAAGAGAAGCCTTTCTCTCAGTTTCAGCACTTTCCCAGAATGTCTGGAGGAACATGATGTAAGGATTTCTTGATGGCTGTTCCTAGGCTCTGGAATTTCCTTCCTTGGGAGGTTAAAATGGCTCCTTCCTTACTGCCTGTTGGCATGCAAATACTTTTTTTTAAAAAAATATTCCAATTGGCTTTTGGGAACTAAAAGTTTTTAAGAATGGACTTCTGTACAGTTTGTATCTCTATTGTTTTTAAACAGCTTTTTATTTTTTTCACACTGCATGTTTCAATTGTTTTTAATGTTATTGATAGTTTAATTCTCATTTTGATGTTGATCCTCTGTATATTTTAACTATAACTGTTTATATCTGAGCCCCAGTTCTGAGAAAAAGGCAGAAGGAAGAGGAAGAGGAGGAGGAGAAAGCTGTATGCTGAAGCAGCTTCTGCAAGTATAAGCAAAAGCGGAACAATTCTCTCTCTCCTGCAGCCCCCTACACATCCAAAAAACCCTCAATAAATCTACTCAGCATAGCTAGGAAATCCCCACACCAGTTTTGATTGTTTGTTGTGGAGAGTTCTGCGAGGGGTGGGAAGAATCTAAAATCCTGACACTACCGCCAGTACTCACACTGGATTTAGGCCCTACACTGCAAAGTCATCTTGAATGCTGACTATTTCATTGCTGTATTCAGGTAAAATGTAATATCAGAACGCAGATCAAAGTGCTCTTGCTACAACACCACAAAATGAATTTCACCCAACTGGCATAATTTTAGATGGAAAAAAAAAGGAAACTCTATAATTATATACATTTACCTTGACAAATAGAAAACAAGCTGTGATTAGAGCATAGCAATTAGGTACAAAATGCTTCCAATGGATTTAATTACTCATCAGTCTACAAGTTTCTTAATTACTTCTATCTCACTGCATCAGTAAATCTTTTTGCCTGAGGCAGGCAGCCCGTTATTTACAAAGTCTGAAGATTCTGGAAGTGAATACATTACTTCATCTCAGCAACAATATTTGGAGTATAGCTAAATTATTTTTAAAAAGTGTGCCCCCTGTAGAAGAAAGACTCTTACTATTGCTCCTACAGGAGTTCTTTCACCAGCTGATCACAAACAGCATATAATAATCTATTAAAAATGCTGTACGTGGAAGTAAGCAGTACTGTTATTTTTCAAATCAAAGTGTCCCATGACACCTTAAAGACTCTTTAAGACCACTTACTTTAAGGCATTATCTTTTGTAGTAGAAAGCCTATTTCTAGCGGTAATACTAATAGGGAGCAATGTTTTGTCCATGAAGGCTCAAGCCACAACACATCATCATCATCATCATCATCATCATCTTGATTTCTATCCCCCTTTACTCCCCGAGGGGACTCAAAGCGGCTTACACACTTGAAAAAGCAAATTAAAAACTGTAATATACAAAAGTTAAAACACAGGTTAAACATCAGTTATGATTAAAACAGTGTTAAAATACATATTAAAAACAGCATAAAAAAAGCTACTAAATAGCAATTAAAATAACCAGCACCATTCGATATACAGATTACATATTAAATGCCTGCTGGAATAGGAATGTCTTTGTTTCCTGAAGATAGGCAGGGAGGATGCCAGTCTAACCTCCTCGGACAGGGAGTTCCAGAGCCTGGGGGCAGCCACTGAGAAGCCCCTCTCCCATGTTCCCACCAAATGCATCTGTGAGGGTGGTGGGACAGAGAGAAGGGCCTCCCCAGCAAATCTCAACGCATGGGCTGGTTCATAGGGGAAGACAAGGTCCTTCAAATAACCTGGACCTAAGTCGTGTAGAGCTTTACAGGTCATCACCAGCACTTTGACTTGTGCCCAGAAACAGATCAGCAGCCGGTGGAGCTGTTGCAGCATGAGTGTTGTAAGATCCCTGTAAACCAGCTCCAGTTAACAACCTGGCTGTAGCTCTTTGGACCAGCTGAAGTTCCGAACACTCTTCAAAGGCAGCCCCACGTAGAGTGCATTAGAGTAATCCAACCAGGATGTAACCAAGGCATATGTTACCATGCCCAGGTCTGACGTCTCAAGAAATGGGCACAGCTGAGGCACAAGCCTTAACTGTGCAAAGGCACTCCTGGCTACTGCTGAGACTTGGGCTTCTAGGCTCAGAGTTGAATCCAGGAGCACTCCCAATCTGCAAACCTGCATCTCCAGAGAGAGTGTAACCCCATCTAACTCAGGCTGAATCCCTATTCCCTGATCTGCCTTTCTACCAACCAAGAGCACCTCTGTCTTGTCTGGATTAAGTTTCAATTTGTTTGCCCTCATCCAGTCCATTACTGGACTGTCAAGCACTGGTTTAGGACCAAAACAGTTTCCTTAGCTTGTGGTGGAAAGGAGTAATAAAGCTGGGTATCATCTGCATACTGATGACACCGAACCCCAAAACTCCAGACAACCTCTCCCAGTGGTTTCATGTAGATGTTAAACAGCATGGAAGACAAGACCAAACCCTGAGGGACCCCACAGGCCAAAGGGTTCAAAATGCCAGAGGAATCTACTGGTTGGCTAATATTCTTTTTTTGACTCAAAGAACAGCCATATGTCATGTTTAGATGTGAGATTTCCAAAAGCATTTTCTCCAACAAAAATCTATAGTTTATGTCTAAGCTTGCTGACCATGAGGGTTTCAGCTGCAAATAAAAGCAAAAAAAGCTAGCCCCATCTGATCTGTAGATTCAATAGAAGCTGAATCAGCACCTTGGCATTTCTATCCTTTTCTACCCATTCTCTCCCACTACAAGTTTATACTGGTAGCAGGAAATGGTAGAGGAAAGTCTAACACCTAAATTCTTGCAGTAGTTCAGGAAATGCTTGCTGGAGACAAGGTAATTTTGTGACCTTCTACTTAGACTAATTAGATAGTATGGCATAGCTGATACTAAAAGGACAAATATGCAGTAAGTGGTTTGAAGATGGCACAGTAACTGCCCTTTCTTGAAATGCACAGAGGCAGCCATTCATTTTCCTGGTACTGTCATATTCTTTCATTACTAAACCATCAACTTCATCCGCATGAAATCTCATTTCTACCAGAGGAATATGGCTTGAGAGAATTGATCTTATTTCTCATCTTTATTACCTAAAGTATGTGTTCATCTGCAAAATCCTGTATGGTCAATCTGCTTGCTGCTATACCTCTAATTCCTTAGAGCATGGACTCTCTTCTTGATCCCAAGGTAATGGAACTGAGGTTGCACCAAAACCTGACACGCATACTTCAGATGGTATGTTGTTTCAGGTGATTGCAATGATTCAAAAACAATAGAATGAGATTGTTATGTGGTTAAAATTTATCTGTCTTGATCCATGATGACTGGAGTGGTACATGATATATACGCACACATATGTAAAGGGGGAAAAAAGAGTTAAGGCTGCACAGAAATTGAATGATGTGAAATTGCATATGGCAGCCTCTGTGTGTATGTATGTATACAGGCACCATGAGTGTGATTTTGTGAAGTTGAATTAAGATGTGTCTGTAAGCCACTGGATTGGATTTATGCTGTTCTCAGATGAGGCTGCCCCCTCCGCCATCTGGTTGGTTTCCAGATAAGCTGTCCCTTGCACACACATCAGAAGGAAAAAAATTACACTCAGTAGGAAGCCTAAGGTACCACTACCTTGTTCCTCAAAACACACTTCCCAGTTGGGCAGATATCAAAAGCTTGATTTTCCACTTAGCTTGCACTAGTTAAAAATCAATGAGTAAAGTAATCTTAATGTGGAAAACTCTCAGGTCGTCTACATTATTAATAAGCAGCACAACTGAAAAAATGTTTTTGTTCACCTGTCTCCATTGCATTTTCAAACGATTCTGGAATGAAAGGTGCTGAAGCATGAAGATTGCAGGCAGTTGCTGCTTTCTGAAATCACAGTGTGGGGAATTGGCGGAATTCTTGCCTCCTTTGGCATAGTGAACTTTCCTTGAAAGCAGACTACGAATTCACAGGGGTCCTCTGCCTTCAGTCAAGAAAATGCTTTAAATGACCCCCATCTGCCATTTTAATGTATTCCGCCCAAAGACTTCCATAAATATTTAATGCAAAAAAGGGACTGTTTAAACACAATGAATAGATTGTGAAATTAAAGCTGGTTGATGGATTACACCAAGTAATACATTGTAAACAACATTTTAAAAAGTATAGGACAGAAAGGCAGAAAGCCGCTCTCTTTCCACATCTTCAGTTACAGGTTCCAAAAAGGTATTTATAGCGCTATGAGGTTACTATAATGCTTTGGTATTGTAAAAATAATAGCTTATATCCAAATGCATTTATCTCTCATATCCAAACTGAAGCCACTTCTCCAGGTACATTAGGCTACACATGGGTTTGTCACTCTTCTTCCCCCTGGCTTCAACCTCCAATGGCCCCAAAAGCACACTATAGAGCAGAGCTTCCCAAACTTTTCATGTTGGTGACACACTTTTTCAACATGCATCATTTCATGACACAGTTACTAGCAAACCAGAGGTACCCGGAGGCGTATCTAAGGTGGGGAAAGGCAGCCCCCCAATCCTGTTGCCCTCACCAGGAAAGGCCCCAGCGAGAGCGATGGCAGGGGGAAAGGCAGCCCCCTCCCATCCAGTCCTTGCCCACTGCCATCGTTCTTGCCGGGGAAAGGCCCCAGTGAGAGCAACAGCAATGGGCCAGGTGGGCGGTCTTTCTTGGCCATAGAGGTGACACACCAACATACTACAGGCGATACACTAATGTGTCGCAACACACTGTTTGGAAAGCCCTGCTATAGAGAAACCCCAACCTGTAAGAAGAGCAAGCAATAGTAAGCTTGCCTGATACTGGATCTAAGCCACTGGCTACTGCTGTTACCGTATTTTTTCAGGTTTGGAGAAGTTTCCCATTCATTCTGCATGCCTGAATACATATTTGAATACAAGTATGTTTTTGCAAAACATATACTGGTAAAGTAATTTATAAAACTCTCCCTATTGTGTAACTATCTCAGTGAACAATAAGGCAAATCTGTTAACAACAGTGAAACAAATAACAATGAATTTTTGGACAAACTGCTACTACCATACTCTGCCAAGATTTCACAGGGAAAAACAAATGATGCTCATTTTATGTTAGGTAAGTAAAGGAGGCACAGGAGAGAGAACCACTTATATAGAGCATTAGTGGCATCCCAAAGGGTATTTATCATATAGCCTGCTGCTTTCGGTTTCAAAATTCAGTACAATCAAGAAAAGTGAGTTCTTGTCCATGCAGGACACATAGCATGATCTGGATACTAGTGACAGGCAAACTACAATATCAGGTGTAAATTCTAGTAGACATCAGTGAGCAGCATGAAAAGAAGAAAACAAAGGCAATGTTTTAAGAAAATGCATACATCTGAAATGTTTATTTTCCATATCTTACCAAGAAAGCTTCCAATGGGTTACCTAACATTCAAAGTTTTGAACTGAGAGACTCTTGCAGTAACAAAAAACAAAACAAAACAAAAACAAAAACAGGTAAGGACATATACGCAAGGGGACAAGAAAACGAGCAAGAGCAAGTTTTTCCGTATCACTGATCTTTTAAAAGGAGACAGATTAGATATAGTGATCAACTGTGGACAAATCAAATTAGGAGTATGCATGTATGAACCAACTCAAGGTAACACAAAATTCTACAAATGATCAGGCAAATAAACTATGTTATAGATTCTATAAACCATCTTGGGCAGGTGTTTTGTATATAAAAAAAGGATGTTTCCCTGTCATAAATTATCTTAGCCTCTTTGTCATTAAAGGACAAGAAGAGCCATACATTCTGACATTTTGTTAACTCTCGAGACCTAGAAAAGTGATCCAAAAAGAGGGAGGGTTGGTGTTCAATATAAAATTAAGATCACCAAGACTCCTAAAATACTTTTGTAAAATACTTTTGTATCATCACCCAAGAGAACTGCAACAACCACACCATTCTAAGCGTTTCTGAAATCCAGGAGATCTAAAATATTTGCTTCTATTTGGTGAGGTACAGAATCAAATCCAGAAAAGTTCCTGAAACTTTAAGGTGAAAGTGCCACTTTTACCTTGAAAGTATCAAGGATTAAGAGTCACACAGTTACTCCAGGATCTGCTTTCCTCAAACCAGGCATCCACAGATAAGAGGCAGCCTGTGGTATCCACATGGCCAGAACTTCTGTTCCTTTTACACAGTAGCAGGTCCAGTGTGGCACGACTGTTTCAGTATTGGACTAGGATTCTGGGGACAAAGGTCTGAGGATATATGGCAGGAAACTTTCCCAAATCTATTGTTCTACTGGACCATACAGTAACAAATATGGTATAATTCTGAAGTCTGATTATGTAAACAATTGGGATATGACTTTGGATTTCTTAGTTAAAAACTTAAGGATGTTATTTCGTCTCCTAAGGTACCCCAATAAATTAATATTATCTCAAGGCCAGTGAGTAGGTCTATTGATTCAGAGTCATGAGACTGGATCCAGAATTTGGTTTCCACAAATTATTATTTTATTTATTTATATCCCCTCTTTCTCCTGACTGCAGGACTCAAAGTGGCTAAGAACATTAAAACAGTACAAATTAAAAAATGCATGAACATATAAATACAAAATTAAAAAAAAACCCAGCTAAAGTTAAAACATTACATATTAAAGATATTAAATACATTTAAAGACTATACCAACCTTAAAACAGACTCACATGGCATCAAGAGCTCAAATCAAGTCATTTTATAAAAGCCTGAAGGCACAAAAATGTCTTAACCTGTTCTCAGAAGGAAAGCAAAGACAGGGCCATCCTGACCTCTCTAGCGAGGGAGTTCCAAAATCTGGGAGCAGCTACCAAGAACACCCTCTCCCTTCTTCCCATGAAACTCACCTGAGAGGGTGGTAGGACAAACAGATGGGCCCTTCTGGATGATCTTAAAGTTCTATTAGGTAACCAAGGCATGCACTACCATGGACAGATCCACTTTCTCCGTGAAAGAACTCCACTCATGGAATGCCCCCTTCCCCAATATTTTTTCTGTGGGGAGAAGAACCCTCTTCCCCACACTAGAGCTCATCCTTTTCAGTAAGGGCCACTAACCCTCTGTGGAGCATGGAAGAGGGGGATGGAAGGAGTGCTAGAGGAGAGAAGATGCTAGGTCCTAATGTGGACCTAACTTATAGGCTTAGCTATCCTAAACTTAGCAAGAAGGTGTATGGTTCAGAAAGATGGAATCATTTAAAATATATTGCTACATATAAAACAATGAAAAGCAGCAAAATTCCAGTTATGTGACAAGAATAGCAATAGGGAAACCAGAACAAACAACTGATAATAAAGGAAATAATCATTCTTCTCAATATTTCAGCTATTGAATAAGAAATTTCAACTAGCATTCTATGGCATTAAAACTATTTTCAGCCTGGACCGTGCATTCAGCCAGCATTGCTAAAATATACTTCAATTGCCCTCCAAAGGCAGACCTTTGGAGACACAATGTAATGGAACGAAATAAGCCTTCATCACCTTTCATTACATAAGGAGTAACACTAAAAAGAGTCATACTCTTGAACATGACTGTTTTGGGGAAACGGGGGAATTAAAACACCAGACAGCTATCACTCATGCTGATCAGTGCAAGTAAAATTTTCAAATAAAAAAAAAATCATTCTAACAGATCATTGGAATAGTTGAAGATGCTTAAATCACTTTACTCTCTCCTACCATTATTTCCTTCAGATCACAACAACACTATAGTAATTATCAACCTGGAAGGCTTCAAAGGCCAAACCATTTCAACTCCAAACGAGAACAAAGAAAAAAGTTAGCTGCTTGTTTCTCCCTTGAATGGTGAAATTAAAAGCTGCTATTTATGCTCAGCCAGGGAAATGTGTGATGACTGGAGAAAGGGGAAGTCTGAAAGGAAATCTCCAGAAGCATCTTTGGCTTTCACCGGTGAGAGACGACTATTTTTAGAATAAGCGGTCACTATCAAACACTCAGTCAAAGAATGCAGTTCACAGATCTGATGGAAGAGGAGAAAAAGAAACCCTAGTCTTAGATAACAGAGAAAATATCAACTAGCCCTCCTTCGCCTCCAAATGTTTCAGACTGCAACTCTGTCATTCCTGACCATTGGTCATTAGAATTGGGCTAATGGTGTGTGGGGTGGGGGAAATGTTGTAATCCTAAACATCTGGAACATCACGTTGGTGAAGACTGATATAAACTCATACTATCAATCTACATCTTTTGATTATTTGTTATTTTCTTCTTTCTGTGTCAAAATTTTTCTCACTCAACTTCCCCAACTCCCTTCCTATTCTCGTCCTCCTCTTCTCTTTATATCCTCCATCAAAAGCTTTTTCTGGCAGCCCTTCTCTTTCTCTAATGGTTTCATTGCCCTGTCTCCATGTCCTAGCCTGCTCCACCAGCTTTCATTGTTTTTTGTATTTTCTTTTGTATTTTTTATTTCCTTCCACTACAGTCCTGGATTTCATGTCAGAAACCTTCAGACTCTCTCACACACACATACCTGGTAAATTTACTGCCTATCTGGAGTTTGGAATTCAATTATTAGTATTTTGGTCAGAAGATAAAGCAACATTCTGAATTTACTTGCTTTGGTAACCTCCCAAAAAACCTCCAAAGGTACAATGGCTGAAATTTGGCCATTCCTCTCCTCTCCTCTTCATTTTACCTAATTTATCTTCACTTTGTTGTACTCAATCTGGTGTTCCCTTTCCTCCCACTTTGGTCATCAGTCTGAAACTACTATTTTGTGAAGTAGAATCTTTTGCTGGATTCTTTGCTGCTCACAACCTCCAAAGTCAACTTAAACAAAAGTATTAATATTTCTGTAACTTGAAAGTGAGAGTGAGTTACTATTTATTCAGCAATATGGTTAAGAAATAAAAGCAGAATAGGTCAAGCAGCGTATGCAGTTCTGCTGTCCAAAAGCAACTACCTTTTGAGATGTATTTCTATGAACTGCTTTCTAGTAGAAACACCCGGAAAAGATTAAAGCTTGTATCAAAGAAGAGAGTAATGACTTTATAAGAGGTCTGAGATGAAAGTAAAAATGTCCCTGCATGTAAGTCAAACCCTTATTTACTATTTTTTGTGTGTGTGTAATGGTTTTCATCTTAAAGCTAAGCAGCTACATCCTTTGTTAAATAAGAACTAGTGAGCTAAAGGTGCAAGAGTCAATTCCTTTCAGCTTATACATCAGACTCTTGCTCATACTTCATGTTAAAAGAAATGCTTCACAAGTTTATCTCATTCTCAGAAAAACCACTGTCTGTATACATAAATGCATATACTCACAGCACTACGGAGAAACCAGTCACATTATGCCACAGTCAGAGGTTAGAAATCAGACACTGTGGCATGCAAGACAGCAAAGTTTGAAACAAATATGCAGCTGAGAAGTTTTCAGCCTCAGATACAATATTATATTGCTTTCATTTCTTGTTCAGTTGTTTAGCTAAAGCATTTGGGCAATACCCAAATTTGGCTAAACCATTTGGGCAATATCCAGTGTTGCACGAATGAAAGGAAAAAACAGATTGAGGCATAACTCTTCCTTATCATCCTTCGACCTGTAGCTCCACGTTTTCCTTGAGAGAGAAAAAAAGATGAGGGAGGCTACTGAACACTGTGGGCTGTCTTACAGGGGTCGAGCAGCAGGGGAGAAATCACTAAAACTGTAAATGATGCTACACTGTAAATGTTTGCGTAGGCACATCAATAAAGGGTGTTGCAAAGGAAAGGCAAATTGGTACAATGCTGGGTATCACTTCTTTTAAAAATAAGTGGGGCTCCAATCCACATTTTATTGAATCAACTTACAGAGGCTCCACCTGGAATGGCCAAAGATAGTTTAGTTTAGTTTAGTTTTATTTTATTTTTAACAAAGTGTGGTGTTAAAATTAAGTGATCTTCAGATTTCAAATCTGGAATGCTTTGGGTCCTAAATATCCATCTTTCTATCACATATGAGGATTGAAGCTAAGATGAAATGGTTGCCTAAGGCACCTAGCAGATCCATGGTTTACATAAGAATTAATCCAAAACCTTAATGGCTCAAAGCTCATTATCATGACTTGAATTCCCAGAGGCTAGTTGGCAGAAGATCCAGCATGCAGTTCTGCAGCAAGGAGAGCTTTCAGAGCAAAAGTGCTGGTAAGAGGGACTTCTGGCTAAAGAAACTCCCCCTGGATTAAAGGGGGAGTGGAGGATCACCCATTAGGATCTGGAATTCTCATTACCTGTATTTACTTTTGAGTAAATGCATTATGAGTGGGAAGGACTGAGGAAGTAACACCTTTTGCCTTTCCTACAAAATGCAGTTTAGATCTGAGGATATGATGGTTCTACATCAGCAACCTGCTTTTTAAAAGAAAACACTAATTAAATATTTGGAGTTATGAAAGTGAAGTATCCTTCTGATTAAAATGACAGAATCTTTCCAGCTACCTTCCTTCTGCAATCAAGACCCAAGTGTGTTCATCCCACACAATCATCAGGACAAATAAATTAGAAAACTGAGGGTTTACGTCTTTAAAAAAGAATAATTGAAGATCTACTATCTACTTGATATTGATAAGACTGTCTTTCTGGTGGCTTTCGGCTAGGTATGTGAAAAGTAAGTTGTTAACTCTGAAATTGCTGGATTGAACAAAATATGTAGGGATGGGATGAATCCAGAATTTTCTGAATCTGAATCCCTGGAAGGTTCTGGGAATCCACGAATCTCACAAATCTTGAATCTTTTGAATCCTTTTTTAAAAAAGGCTTTAAAAAGCAAGGGAAAGAAGGCACCTCTACATACTCTGCCACCTTTTCTCCCCTGCTCCGAGCAAGATCTAGCTGTGGCCAGCAGGAGACCGGGGCGGGATTTGAGAGATTTGATTTGCCTGTTTTGGTAGGGGGATCCGGATCCCTGAATCTCGAATCCTTGCTCAGGATTTGAGGATTCGAGGATTCAGGGATTCTGTTGGCCCATCCCTAATGATTCCCTTTTTCTCAGATGGCAGACTGAGAGGCACAGAAGATCACATTTCCATATATATCCTGAATGGCTACCCACCACTAATTAAATGGGACTATCTTCCTGGCTGTTTCCCTGGCCCATTCTGCTGTATGTGCTGCAACAGGAAAAGAGGTGATCGACACTTTTGCTCAAATAAACAACTGACTCCTGCCTCCCTAACACACTCACTTGAGCGTACCTATTCTAAATCTACATTTATCCATCTAACTAAAAGTATAAACCATGCGACTCTGCTGTCTTTAACCATCTCAACAATCTCATTCCAACTTCCACCAACAGGAAAAGAGGTGATGGAATGCTTTGGAAGTAACTGAAGGGGCCAATCATTCACTTTAGTCTCTCAGAAGCATACCTCAGGGTGAGGGCTTTGATGGATTCTCCAGAGAGCCCCATGATATACAACACCTTATTCCAAGGCAGAGGTGAGAATCAAGCACCTTTCCAAATTCTGGATTGCAACTCCAGCATACGCTACCACTGGACATGCTGGCTACACCTTCTGAAAGTTACAGTCCAACAACATCAGGAGGATAAAATTATTCTCATTTTTGTCTTTTCCTCAGAGTGAGACATTCTGGCTGAGGGAGCCAGCTAAGCTACCTGTGCCAACACAGCCAGGCTCTTGTGGCTGCTTTAACTGCACTGCTTTCTTCTGAGGAAAGAACCCCTCACAGCATGCCCTTTATGGTGGAGAATATCTGTGCTGCTTCTAATGTACTGGTGGAAAGAAAGAAAGAAAGAAAGAAAGAAAGAAAGAAAGAAAGAAAGAAAGACAGACAGACAGACAGACAGACAGACAGACAGACAGACAGACAGACAGACAGACAGAAGAGCTACTGAGGTAGGGGAAGGAAGTATTGTCTTCCTCCTTCTTAAAAGTTGAACATTTTGAGCCAATCCTGGATAGACTTAAGCATATACTTACTACTAGTCTTTTCAGTCTTTAAAGAGGTTTACTTTGACTGATACATGCTTTTCTTGCTTTCTCTCTCTATCCCCCCGCCCCACTGCTCTTTGAAACCAGTCCTGTATTCTGTGATTTTTATCTTTTAGAAAATACTTCCTTGCTGTAATATAGCACCATATGAAATCTGTTACTCATTTGGTGTCATTTTCTGTCTTCCCAAACAACAACCAAACAAACAAACAACTCCCACCCCATATAGATACATGTGTAGATTCTGCATTTGATGGCTCCCAAGATACTGGACGAAGACAAAAGGAATCCCTCAAAATAGCATAATATGCATTTTAAAACACATGTTACAGCTGATGTCTTGAATGGAAAGGAGTATGCTAATTCACTGTCTGGTCAATGAACTCTTAGTGTGTTATAGACTAATACAGCAGCACATGTACACTAAGTACCAGGCCAGCTGAGCGGGGAACGCAGGATCAGGCCCGTGGTGGGCAGGAGCAGAGCAGGGAGTGCGAGATTGTGCTCTCCGCTGCCTTTTCTCACCCGGCCTGGGCAGGATCAGGCCTGCAGCCAGCGGCAGCACAGCAAGGATGCTTTCCACTGCCTTTTCTCACCCGGCCCAGGCAGGATCGGGCCCACAGCTGGCAGCAGCACAGCAGGGATAATCTCCACCGCCTTTTCTCGCCCGGCCTGGGCAGAATCCGGTCGCAACCAGCAGGAGACCAGGGCAGGATTCAAGAGATTTGATTTGCCTGTTTCGGCGGGTGATTCAGATCCCCGAATCTTGAATCTTTGTTCAGGAATCAAGGATTCAAGGATCTGAGGATTCGGCTGGCCCATCCCTATAAATATGGAATCTTCCCAGGAACCCACTCAGGACTTCTTACAATGGATGCTGGAGTGTGTAACTTCTACTGTTGGGGAGGAATACAACAGAGGCCCTGAGGAATGAGATCAATGAGATCAAGGACTGTGGGGAGATGAGGATGTGGGGAGATAAGAGGGCATACAGAAATTGGCAATATGGAAGTGAAGGAGGTTGAAAATCATATGGAGAGACAAATTCAGGTTGAGCCAATGGAGGGATTAGCTACTAAGTTGGCAGAGACATCCCAAAAGGGGAGAAGAAGGGGAAGCTAATCTGAAACTGATGGCTGAACAAAACCAAATTAATTTAGTCTATATGATAGAAGGGTGTGAGAGAAAGATGTTATTAGAAAGAGTGCTGTTTCAGGGCAATTATGCTAAAATACTGAGTGGGAAGGAGCTTAGAATTTTTTTTGGGGAGGGCAAAATCCACGGGGAAAAGGAGAGTTAAATTCAAAGTAAAATAGATTTGGCTGAAAGTAAGTTATGAAACGGTTACAGATATAAGATAATGAAAACTGGACTTGATTAATAAATGCTGTAAAGGATTTTCAATCTAAAATGGTATAGAAATATTTGAATTTAGTGATGCCATATAATATTAACTAGATCTATAGTTCTAACTAGTGAAAATATTAGGTAATCAAGTTCGCAAGTAGCACTTAGTTTTAACTTAAGTATTAACTTAGTATTAACATCATTTGTCATGCATTTATTATGGAAAAGAAATATGCAATTAAATGTAATAGAAACCAATATTGAGATATCATGCTAAATATGTTAACTTTTGGTAGAAAAAAAGTTCATTTTCTTTTTTGCGGGGGATAGCACAAATTGGGGAAGGGAAAACAATGAATGTTGGATATTATCTTTGAGAGGTTTGAATCGGTCTGACTGCTATAGAATCAGAGAGCTGAAGAGAGGACAAGAGCCACTGAGTCCAACTCCCTGCCACACAGGAATACACCATCAAAGTGTTCCCAACAGATGACCATCTAGACTCTTTTTAAAAACCTCCAAAGAAAGAGACTCCACCATACTTTGAGGCAGTGTATTCCTCTCCTGAACAGCTCTTACTGTCAGGAAGTTCATTGTAATGTTTAGAAGAAATCTCTTTTCCTGATGTTTGAAGACACTGCTCTGTGCCCTAGGTTCTGAAGCAGCAGAAAAACAGTCTTGCTCCATTTTCCATACGACATCTCTTCAAATATTTAAACACAGCTATCATGCCACCTCTTCTCCAGGCTAAACACACCCAGCTCCCTAAGCTACTCTTCCTAGTATATGGCTTCTAAACCTTTTACCATTTTTGTCGCCCACCACTAGACACGTTCCAGCTTGTCAATATCCTTCTTGAAGTGGGGTGCCCAAAACCGGACATAGTATTTAGGAGCGGTCTGACCAAAGTAGAATAGAGTGAGACTATTACTTCCCTTGACACTGTACTCCTATTGATTCAGCCTAGATTTGTATTGGTTTTTTTAGCCGACATGTCACACTGCTGACTCATGATCAGCTAGTGGTCTACCAAGACTCTTAGATCTCTTTCACATGTGCTGTGGTCAAGCCAGGAGTCACTCATCTTGTACCTATGCATTTTAGTTTATTCTGCCCAAGTGTAGCACCTTACATTTCCCCCTGTTGGAATTTATTTTGTTAGTTTTGACCTAGCTCTCTAATCTGCTAAGGTCATTTTGAATTCTCATCCTGTCCTCTGTGGTCTTAGCCACCCCTCCTACTTTGGCGTCACCAGCAAATTTGATGCCCTCTACTATATCACCCAAGTCATTGATAAAGATGTTAAATAGCACTGGGCCCAGAATGGAACCCAGTAGCACTCCACTAGTCACTTCTCTCCAGGATGAAGAGGAACCATTGATGAGCACCCTTTGTGTTTGGTTGGTCAACCAGTTACAAATCTACCTAACAGTAGCATAGTCTAGCCTAGATTTTACTAGCTTGTTTACAAGAATATAGTCCATATAAATGAAGGATGGAAGTCAAGCCTTTTTTTTTCTTTTTTTCCCTGCTTTTTAATTTCTAATCTGTATATTTCATGTTTTCTTTGTGTTTTCTTTTTCCTTATGACGAGCATTTGTAGGATTTTAGTGTTTTTAGAAATTAATAAAGTTTTTTTTAACAAGTTCATTATCGCAATTGCTGCATGAGATAATCTTTCAATCTTAGCTTTCCCTTCACTAGAATTTATAGTAGTACTATTTTACCCTAATAGCTCACCCTGCTGTGTTGTTTGTATATGGGCTTACTTGCTTTTTTAATTTTATTGAAGACATCTTTGAAGTTTCATAATGTTGATGGCAGCTGACTTAATGTCAAAGTTCACCGTTTTCTTCCTAACTTCCTCTTCAACTGCTGGGGCACCTCTATTGGGAAAATGTTTTATAGTACTATAAGTAATCAAAATTTAAGAAGAAAAATCCTTCTCTTTGTTAGGAGAATCTAGATCTACACTGATCTGTGCATGCCAGTTTGCAAGACAAAAAACATGGTAGAAATGGTTGTTCTCTGTGGGTGGTTACAAAATATATTTCCAGCCTCCCAGGGTGCAGATATCTGTGAAGATGCTAGTCATGTAGGCGCACAGCCATAAGCAACCATGCCGCTGCATTTCACCAAATTACTTGCTCACTGCACCTGAAAGCCCTTGAAAACAATTCACTTCAGCTTGCGTAATTTAAAGATGCTGTGAGAATTAAGATGACATCCACAAATGGATCACAGTGACGGATGATGCTGATGTTAAACAATCTCAAACAAGTCTTTGAATTGCTATAGAGAAACCAAAATCGAGCAGCTCACTTCATCTTGAATTATTTGAAAGGTATACACATTATCCTTACTACCCTCCTCTGAATGTTTTAAAAGTTGTTTGCACTGTTTGAAATTTGTTCTTTTGATTTAGGCACAATGAGAAGACTTGAGCAGCGTCTTCCTTATTATGGTATGTGTAGCCAACCCTGATGCTGGCCAATTTTTGTAGCCAAAGTACAGAGGAATAGTCACATCATACTTTATATGTTTATCGCCCAAAGTTCAATCAACTGCTATCTCAGCTTCTCATACACATACAGAGACAACTAGCCCTTGTAAATTTAATAAAGCTATCACTCCTACTACAGTACTTGCACTACAACAGAAAGTACAGCAAGAACCCTCTGGTTGGCTTGGTCATAGCATCCAAGTGTCTCTTTAACTAAACCCAGACTGTCTGAGTTACTCCAGCACCATTGGGAGGAGCTGATCAACTGGGCAACAATGTAGTGGCCAATTCAGAAGCGTAGTGTCCCATTATGAGAGTTCCACTGTGTTCCCACATAGCAACAGTACTTTCTAAGATAATACTGTATTCTAAGACTATACAATAAAAATGAGCTTCCAATCTCTTCCTTGGCTGGGGGTTTTCTTGAGTGATGAATGCAGGATGAGGATGAGGTTCAGCCAGAAGAAGACAATGACAGAAAGTGAGGGCCTGGAGATGAGGGGACGAATGTAGCTTGTAAGCTGTGCTTTCCTCATCTTTGATCATAGAATCATAGAATCACAGAGCTGGAAGGGACCACTGGGGCCATCCAGTAGAAGAAAGGTTCTGAAACCAGGTTGGGGTTGGGGGCTGAGCTGCAGCAAAAAGATGAGTGCTAATACCAGCACAGCATCTTATTATACTCTACGGTATTTCTCTGTAATTACACATTTCTGCTCTGGGACTCACAAATGCAGACCCATCTCTTGTCAACCTTCTACTGACAAAATCTAAACACAACAGAAATTCTTCAGAGTACAAGATGCCATCTAGAGAGTCTGAGTCTTGCTTAGCTAGCCCGATGGTCAACCATGGCGCCCAATACCTAACCACCAGAGAGAACACCCAAATACTCCAACAAACCTGCTACTCACAGAATCGCATAGATATAGCAATAATAGCAATAGCAGTTACATTTCTATACTGCTTATCAATGCGAAGCACTCCCTAAGCAGTTTACAACATTGTAAGCTAATTGCCCCCAACAGGCTGGGTACTCATTTTACCAACCTATGGAAGAATAGAAGGCCAAGTCAACCTGGAGCCCTGCAGGATTGAACTCATAATGTTGTGGCTGCAGTACCAGCATTTAACCACTGCGCCACCAGGACTCCTTCAATGAGATATTGTAAGACAGCAATTCTCTTCCCACAACCCTTCGCTCTAACCCACCAATCCATCCCATACTAGTGCTACCACTATGTGAATGACTGCTAGAGCAAATCTTACCATTCTGCTTCTTATCTATCACTCATGGCAATGTAGACTGCAAAGGATGAGAGGAGAGAGTCTGGATTTGTGAGATCCAGGGCAGAAAAGTACTGAGAGAAGAGAAAAGTCAGAGGAGCAAGCTTTGTCTGAGGACTTTTTTGATACTTCCTGTATGTTACAGAAACAACACAAATATAATCATAAATGCTTCTTATTAAAAAGACAAAACTATTTTTCCTGTTATTTAGCCTCTTTGAATACAGCTTTTATATATCTCCATAATAAATTCAATGTTGTATACGATCAATCTTCCTCTACCATTACATAAGGTATCACTCAAATTGATGTAATATCACTTCTGCTTTGGGATTTCACACACAAAAAATGTCATTTTTCTTGAGTCTGGGGACAAGGGTTTCCAAACGACCACTCTGTGCATGTGTGCGTGTGTGCGTGTGTGGAGTGATTTGGGGAATATATTTTGGCTAAAAAAAAATTACACTTTTTTAAACTATGGGGGTCACAGAGCTTTAGGGTTCTCCTAGGACAGTGTTGCTTAAAGTGGTGGTCCACAGATTGGTCCTGGTCCTGATGCTATTGGTTCCCAGTTTTCAGCAAGCTTGCAGGAAAGAAACAAACAGTTATCACCAATGAGCACAAATAAGGTACAGGTTCCTGGCACACTGAACAGAAAAGATTGCCAGTTCCCCACATCAGATAGCTTGAAAAACTCTATTCTAGGGCACTTAAAAGACTGTAAATGGTTAACCAGCTGCCACACGTCATCCTACCCTGATTTAGCACAAGTTTACAAAAAATAAGGTACAATTCAACCTCTTCCATAAAAGGAAAACTAAGTTTTCAAAGTTGAAAGCATAAGCTTTTTGAGTGTATCCCATTATTTGCATGAAAAATCCCATTAACATTTTCCTTTTGCTACAGGTTCAGGTTTCTTTTCCTTGTCCTCTGAAAGGATTAATGGCAACTGGTTTTGTGATCAGGAGCTCCAAACAGTTATGGACACAGAAAGTATACAAAGAGATGAATATTTCAGTCCCTGCTTAACCTTCTAATGTTATTCTGTGGGCAACAGATGTTTCTACTTACCTGAAGTGCAGCAGGTGCAGGACAAAAGATTCAAACACTTTTCACCTGCTGCACTGAATTCTACCCAGGTAACACATTAGACACTATCTTTGTATACCTATCACCACAACAGATGTTCAATGGGAAGCCAAGATAGCCACACCCACATATCTTTAGCTTGATCTTTGCCTTGTTTAGCCAATCTGATTATAGAGGCCAGGCTGTTCATCAGTGAAACTTGCTTCTCAAACCACAGCCAATCTGTTAAGTTGGAAATGCAACATAAAAAGCTGTTGCCTTCTTGCTCATACAACTGCAGTGGAAAAAAGGTTAACCTGTGGAATATTTTTTACTGAACACTACATATAATCAGCTACCAAGGGCTCTTCATGAAACAATTGTGAATGTTCTTGTAAGTTAACATTTGAGATTGATGAATCTATTTTTCATTTTATATCATTTGCTTTTCCCCCCAAGCACAAGTTCATTTAATTATATTTTCATCTAAGTTTAAGAATGACATTTTTTAATCTAAAAAATCTGCATTTTTTCATCAGAGATCCACATCACAAAATTCAGAGAAGTCTGAAAACTGAAGGATAATTGCCTTCTGGTTCACATATTAATTTTGGAAGTGCAAATTAGGTCAATACACATTAAAATGCAAACCAAATGAATTTCTACTCATTCTTGTTAGCATTTTTAATGGAACAAGTTAAAACATTTTTCTTCACAAGAGACCCTGACAGAAGAATGTACATTAAGAGATACATCTCTCTCAAGAGTAGGATATAAGAAGCTGATTTACATAGAGTTATATCACTGATCCATCTAGCCCAGCACTGTTTACACCTACTGGCAGGAGGTCTTTAGGGTCTCCCTCCCGCTTCCTTGAGAGACTGAAGATACATTCACTTCTATTATTTTAGTTTTCAAATTTACAGAGGATAAAAGGAGAGAATGAACAAGCACAGGAAGAGCACCCACTGCAGAATGAATGTTGTGGGCTCACATTTCTTACTAAGGACAATTAACTAAAAGTAAAACAAAACAGGATGACTACATATGAGTTCCTGAAATTGTAAAGTGTGAAAGACTATTCACCATTAAAAGTAAAGTAGTTGGCATACAAAACTGCTGCAGCATAAAAAAATAAACACATTCAGCATTTTTAATTAACATGATTAAGACTATTTCAAATAACAAAGTTTGACTTGTGTCAGCATGCTCCTAAAGAACCAACACAACAGCACTAATTTCTTCAATGAGATGAAAGTTGCACACATAAGTCTAAATCTACTTGTTCATCTCCATTAAGGTCAACTCACTGAATCAATGGAACTTTAAAAAATGTTGATTTACCAGGTTCTCAATGACTCAGTGTGTTTATTCTAACTGGGACCAACAACTGGATTAAGATCAACTGCATTCAAGCCACATTTTGCTCAACTTGGGCTAACTCCAATGTTCATCCTATCTAGAACATACACGCTGGATTCGTCAGGCACATTAGAGTCAATGTTCCATTCACTGCAATGGGTCTACTTTAGGTAGAACTAATATTGATTTGTTAAATTCTAGTTGACTCTAAAAGAAATGAGTGTGTTACAACATCTGATGATCCTGATGTGTAATGTGCGCTCAGGATAAGAGGTCACTGTCGGGACATAATATAGAGACCACAGATGATGTACATAATTTTAAAACAGACAATGAAGACATTGATCTTCCATACTTTGGCTCAGTTATTAATCAGAAAGACTGTAGTCAAAAAATCAGGACCTGTAAAGGCAGCCATGAAGGAACTAGACAAGATTAAGTTTAAAGATATATGTTCAAATAACGAACTCAGAGGCCATTTCCACACTAGACTGTTATAGTGCTATTATTCCACTTTCAACATCCTATGGAATCCTGGGGTTTGTAGTTTTGGGAGGGGCCTCAAAGTCCCCTCCCTAAACTGCAAACCCCAGGATTCCATAGGATGTTGAAAATGGAATAATAGCACTATCACAGCCTAGTGCAGAAATGGCCAGAATCATCACATAGTACTTCCAATTTCTATGTATGGGTGTGAAAGCTGGAGAGTTAAGTAAGAAAGCTAACAGGAAGAAAATCAACTAAATAAAAATGTAGTGAAGGAGAATTCTACAGAGATCATGAAGTGCTAAAAAGACATCTGACAAATAAATGGGTCTTAGAGGAAATCAAGCCTGAGCTCTCCTTAGAAGTGAAGATGACAAAACCAAGGCTGTCATACTTTAGACATTCGATGAGACACTGGTAAAGTGGAAGACAATAGGAAAATAGGGAGATTGCACTAGGGCTGGATGGACTCAATGAAGGAAGCCATGGCTCTGAGTTTGCAAGATGCGAATAGGGCAGCTGATGACTGTGGGTGTCGCGGTCTCTCACTTATAGGGTCGCTGTAAGTCGAAGTTGAATTAACAGCAAATAGCCAAGACAACAGAATATAGAGGTCAGTCTCTTAATTCTTATTAATTTGGGTGCAGCAAAAAAAATACAGAAACAGAAAAAGACAACAGAATTAAAAATGGGGTTGAGGATGATGGAAAGTTACCGCCTTAGAAACACTGCACTCAAACCCCATACAGGATAGGAATTTTTAAATGTTGATGAATCAAATAATTTGCTGCTGTCATTAATTTTACTAACCTGGAAAGAGTCCAAAGCTCAGTATTAATTAAAATTATTTAGGTATTTATTTGAAGCCTATTTGCTTAGCTGCTCAGCTAAAAAATAACATCTAAAGTTGATGATAAGAGTGTTATGCTATCAGTCTTAAAATCTAAAACACGGGTGGGCAAAAAGCAGCCTTCAGAACACATGTAGCCCCCCGAGCTATTTTCGTGGCCTCAGAGCATTGCAAAGTATCTATTTTTCTGCCACAATTATGCACCATAGGGGAGATAGGGGAGAATGGGGGGCCTTTTCACTATTTTGGCCTCTTGAGCCATTAAGATACAGGAAAGGTCTTTTTTTGAAAAAGGAAGTAAACAGGAAGTGACTTCTGCTAACTTTCTTTTGTTAAAAAAAAAGCATTGCCTGGGCCTATAATGACCGGTGGAAGGTAGAAAACATGGTGAAAATGTCCCTCGTCCCCTCAAAGTGCATTTGGAGGGGAAAAAATTGATTATTTTGCAGGGGGTGCAGTGCAGCCCTCCAAGGTCTTGGCGGGGGTGCTCCCACCGTTGTCAATTGCTAATCTAAAAGGTAAGAGAGAAAAGGAAAAGGGAACAGCTGAACAGAAACAGTTCAAAGGGATGAGAAGCCATGAGTTGCTGATCCCTCAGCATAACCGATGGAATGGACCTGGTATTCCTTCTCCCCATCATTACTGCCTCACAGAATGGCTTCTGCTGAGCAGCTGTTGATGGAAGGAGAAGCCTGATAAAGCTGGCTTTTAGGCCCCTTCTCTATTTCCTTGCATCCTGATAGAATAGCTACTTTCAAGTGACAGCAAGCTATATTTGGTGATTACCCTTCAAACAGTATTTAAAACAAGTCCTGCCTCATGGTTATTCATTAAACCTGTGTGTGCAAGATTTTGTTTGCACAGTACAAGCCATGGTTTGGCATTACACTTGAACTGGCCTACCGACCAAGAGTAAACAATACTGAGCTGCACTGGCTGGTTCCTATGTTTTTATGTTGTTGTATCATACATCTTATAATTCCAAGCTATGAACAACAACAAAACTATTAGAGCTATTCAAAACATTAAAAAATTGTAACAATCCTTCCCCACACTTAAAAAAAAATCACGCAGGGTTGTATTTGATTATCCCCTTTTCCCAACTGTTAAATGAAAGAAGAGAAGGGGGAGGTGAAACCAAGGCAGGCTGAGGACGAGCATGTCCATTTCAGAAGAAATATACAGACAGGGAATGAAAACTACATACCATTGCTTGAATCAAGGTCTGGAATTGTGTGGCTGCCCAGATGTTATTGGATAGCAAGTCCTAGCAGCCTTTGCCATGAGAGTCAATAACAAAAATGTTAAGAGCCACAATTCAACAAAATCAGAGGGCTGCCCAATTTCCACTTCTGGTCTAAATTCAACTGTCAGGCCCAGCTGGAATTAGAATCAATGGAAACATGGGAAGTCAACATTTATATATGCTGATTCCATGGTTCTACTTTCTTTCTTTCTTTCTTATATTTGTATGCTACCTTTCTCCCAAAATGGGACTCTTAACAGGCCTATGTTGGATTCAAAGCAGGGTTCAGTTATACTTCCAAGTATTTCCCTGTTGCCCACAAGGAAATTAAACAATATAGTGTTGAACACAGCTGTTCACATACAGGCATACCTCAGTTAACAGACCCTCTTGCAATGAAGCTCCTTTATACAAAGTCTCATTACAAGCAATCAGCCCAATCCTTCCCCCTTTCTTGTCTTCTGTCTAACTGGAAGTTTTCTGCATTATTGGCATGGGGGGATGGAGAAGGAGGGCCGAAGACAGACAGACTTTCAGGGTTGGGTTGGAGCAATGTGTCTACAGTAAACAATGGAATAAAGCTTGACCTGGGGCAGACTGGGATTCAAATTTAGGTGATACTACTGTAGCTGCACGTGGTTACATACAACAGGCAAGGTAAATGGCTGCCTCCAGAATCACTTACTGGTGATATACGAAGAGTAAAACAGAAAGAAAAGGAGAAAGCAGATTAGCCAGTCTCACCAGCCACCCTGCCATGTCAAAAAAGCATCGGTCCACAAGATTCATCAGCAAAATGGAAATCATAAGAAAAGTGGAGGCTGTTGAAGGGGGAAATCATTACTATTGTTGTTGTGTGCTTTAAGTTGTTTCTGACTTATGGTGACCCTAAGGCAAATCTATCATGGGGGTTTCTGGAGCTGAGAGGGTGTGATATGCCCAAGGCTACCCAGTGGGTTCCTGTGGCTGAGTGAGGAATCAAACTCTGATCTCCAGGACTGTAGTCCTATGCTCAAGCCACTACACCATGCTTGCTCAAAAAAAAAAAAAAAAAAAAAGCTTTTTGGAAGAAGCTTTCAGGTTGCCTCTAAAAGAACGAAAATGTTTTTGTTTGCTTGGGCATGGCTCACCTGAACCGGTTGTTTCATTTCAGATGTGCATACTGTTAGTTTTCAATAAAAAGTTTGCTGAAGCCTGTTAGAACTGCACTTATTTTTTGTGGTGTAGGAACCTGCCTCTATTCTTTCCATATTATTTCTGCCTCTGGTACCAGAAGTTCTGTTAAAGAAGTAAAGCCCAGGACTCACCTATTTTATTAACAGAAGTATACCAGTTTCTATATACAAATCATTCTTTACTTAATAGTCAATAGTCAATGCCTTCACAACCATCAGTGACACACATTTTCACAAATGAGTACTATACAGATCTAAAATACATTTCCTTAGGCTTAACATTTTGAAATCTTACACCACATTGGTTCCAATCCAAATCACGTTACACAAATTTCACCCTGAATTATGTTACTAGGGAGCTGTGCATAACAAAGAAAAGGTAGGGACCTATGACAATGAATTCTCAACAAAGCAAAGAAATCATAATCAGCCAGACAAAACTAAAGTTCAGTTGTTAACAACAGAATTGAAATTTAACACAGTGAAGAAGGAACTTCAAGTCTCCAATAAATTGTGACAGATGAATTTTCATTTATTTATTCTATATGTATATACATACACATTATTTTATTTTATTTTAATTATTCACTTCTTGTAAATTTTAATCTATTGTTTCTTTAATTATTAGTCACTTTGACTCCCAGTTTTGGGAAAAAGCGGGATATAAATAAAAATAATAACTACCACCACAACAATATGCACAGGTTTTTGCACACAGTCTTCAAGGCAGCTTACAAAACAATTATACCACCAAAACAGCTTAAATAACAGCAACATTTCATCTTTCACAAGAAATTCTTACAGCAAATGGTAGAGAGCTTATTTTCTACACCTTAAATGCCCAGAGATAAAACATTAACTGATGGCAAGTGGAACAACTTCCACATTGCATTGCTGCCCTCTTGAGGCTTTAAATTTCCCATCCTCCATATTTCTAAGTAATTCTACCAATAAGTCCTGGAGCTCCATTACAGACCACATAGGAAAACATGTTCAAAATTACTGAATTAAGCTAACTTTTCTGGAAATGTGTGTGGGCCTAAATATATAAAAAAGGATTTGTTAAAAGCTATAACATGTGAGCAGTAAAGTACATTACTGAATAATAGCAATTGTTACCAACAAATATGGACTGAGGGAGTGTTGCTGCAAAAAAGACCATCAAGGAAACATCTGGAATAAATTGGAAAAGTCTCTAAAAGGAAATGTCTCCAAGAACACACACACACACACACACACACACACACCCCAACACACACATATACCTCTTCCCCTTGCCAAACTCATGGAGGTTTATGAAAAGAACACTAATCAACCATATACTCAACTGAGCAGATATTAACTACCAAAGTCAGAAATGCATATTGTCACAATTATAATTTCCAATTATTTCATCCTAGAAATAAGATGCCTGAGTTTTTTGGATTATTAAACAACCTTGTGAAGAACTATGATGTAAGCAAGAGACCAAGCAAAACAGGCTAATGTTTTTCCCTTCTTCTCACAGAGCCGCCAACAGTTCATTGCTGAATCCCAAAATAAAATATTTAATACCAGTTCATCCACTGTTCAAGGGCTCAGACAATTCAGTGTATGCCGTTTTCCTGACACACTCCTTACTCTCTTTCCGTCTCCCACGCACATCTTGCCTCCCACTGGATTGGCAAGCACATCTTAACCTTTCACCAATGAAAATTAAAGCCTCCAAACAGCAAGCTTATTCAAGCTCAAGCTTCTTATGGATATAAAACTCAAGAAGAATCTTTTTTCAGAAAGGGAAAACAATGCCAGTTTCATACTTGGGAGCTGCTCTTTGCTATTCAACAGAAAAGTGAAGGCAAAGAAAAAAACCAAACAAAATGATATCCTCCCCTGCCATCCCCCAGTTGGAAAACAGAAACACTAAAAATTCAGGAACACCAGGGGGAAAAAACACAATATTTTAAATTATGTTTTTATTTTGGTTTGGGGAGTAAAACTGTCTTATTTCTAGGATGTAAGCTGTGTTCAAAATATGATAGAGAATAAGCAGTTTTTATAAGCAGTATTTAAAAGCAACTGTAATAAGCAGTATTTATAAGCAATATTTAAAAGCAAAAACAACTTAACTTTAGAAATATAATTTAGGCCATAAACTCCTGGGCCGTAATAGCTATTTGATATAGTGTTAGAACTTTTGCTTGATTGGACACTGGATAGAAAAATTCAGAAAATTATGACAGCCAACCATACTTCACATCTGAAAACTGGTATTAATCAACTGTCTCTATCACATAATATTGGTGGCTGAAGATTACTTCAGGTGAAACAGTTAAGAAAAGATCCTTAGGTGAATACACTAATGAAACCAAAGAAAAAATGGTAATAGATGTGTAGACAAGCAATATATTGAATATTTAAGAAACAAAAGATGCATCTAGAAAGAAAATCATGAAAAATCTCCTTGAAACCTGGCAAAACAAACCTCTACATCTGTATATTAAAAGCACAGACAGAAAAGCTGAGAGGGCAAACATCTGGAAATTGTTACAGAATGGGACACTGGGAAAAAAATGAAACTTGAAGATTTACATTTATGACTCAAGAACAGGTGCTCCGAACAAATAGCATCAAGGCAAATATTGAAACAATAACTACAGATAGTAAAGGACATCTATGTAAAGAAAAAGAGGAAACTGTTGTCTACCTTATCAGCTCCTGCAGCATAACTGCACAGACTGAATGCAAAGAATGCCATGATAAAGTATCCACAATGATATACTGGAATCTATGGAAAAATATGATTAACACATGCTAAGAGCTGGTAGGAACATAATCCTGAAAAAGTTCTCAAAAATGATGATATAAAAATCTTATGGGATCTTATGATTCAAACTAACATTTAGAATACAATATGCCAGACTCTTAACTGTTGCTGACAAACAACAACAACAAACAACAGCAACAGCTCGGATTACAGAGGTAGAAACTGTGGAGAGCCAACAGCATAATCAAAGACAAAGAGAAGTAAAAGATTACGAAATAGTGAGATTCGAAGACATTAGGAAAAGAAAATAACTGTGGATCTAGTAGTAATAGGTGATCTGGGAGCAATTCCAAACAGAGTGACAAAACATCTAAATGAAATTGTCATAGATAGGATCACAATACTACAATAAAAAAAGTGACAACGCTTGGAGCATGCTATATTATCTGACATTACCTCAGTGTTTCCCAGATTCTTGGATAGAATGTGAACCGGCATGGTGTAGTAGTTCAAGCCTTGGACTACAACTCTGAAGAACAGGGTTCCAGTCCCTGTTTGGCTATGGAAACCCATGGGGAGACACTGGCCAAGTCACATTCTCTCAGCCTCAGAAGAAGGCAAAGGCAAACCTCCTCTGAAGAAATCTTGCCAAGAAAACCTCATGATAGGTTTGCCTTGGGTTGCCATAAGTCAGAAATGACTTGAAGGCACACAGCAACAACAAGCCAGGCCTTTGTACCACACACCATCTGCCTCTCCTTATTTTCCCAAGTGGCTTCGTCTTCTATATGTGGAAAATAGATAATTGAAAAGGTACCCACATACAAGAAACAAATTTGACATGTGAAAGCTATGAGAAATTTTCTCTCCTTGGAATTTATGAAAATATTTTCTTTCCATCTAAACTTCAAGCTAAGGATTTTTCATACAATGAATCTGTTTAGAGAAATACTTTTGAATTAAGACACTATTTTAATAAGACTTTATGGTGTACTGAAAAGAAACATTAGTTCAGGTCAGCTGATTCTGCCTACAGTTGAAACCAAAAGAAGCTTTCTTCCAGACACTAAAATAGCAGCTTCAAGAATGGCTGCATCCACTGGGAATAAAGTGAGAGAGAGAGTGGTACATTAGTTCCTGAATGCTGCAATCCTGTACCTTCTCATGGCTGTTATTTAGAAGAAAAACCCTGCCCAAACTAGGTATGTTACCAACTAGAGCAGCTATAGCAAACATAGGATTTAAAGCCGGCTCAAGAAACAGGTAATATTTTTTCCAAAACCGAAAGACTCATGACAAACTGCAACAGAGAATGCCAGGCAAAGTGCTTTCACCAACTGGCATTCTCTAGCTGGCTCTTGATTTCCAAACTACATCTCTTTAAAGTAGCCCTGTTCAATACTTTAGAACACATGCAGCATCTTTAAAACACAAAGGCATTCCTGCTGGATCAAACTAGAGCCCTAAGAATCTTGTTTTCCACACTGGCTGACCAGACACCTATGGGAAGCCCACACATAGGACATCATGGCAATAACCCACCCAACTCTTGTTCCATAGCAGTAAGTATTCAGAGTTATACTGCTTCTGATCCTGGAAGTAGTATATAGGCATTATGACAAACAGGCAACAAAATCTGTTAATATCATTTGACAGTTTCAAAAAAGGGCAGCAGAAGAAACTAGGTACAGATAGTTTGCATGTGAAAAATTTTGCAAATCCTCCCTTAGGTTTGATAAAGGTGAGATGAGGTGGGATAGCATGAAAGACTGGAAATCATTGAGTCCATATCCTAGACATTTCCCTAAAACGAAATGGTCATATGCAGATTATCAGGCTGGTTCATGCATCAACACCAAACTTAGCCCTATCTACTAATGATTAGAAGAGCTACATATAGAACAGGAAGTAATTAAGGAAATGGTGTGAAGACAAGAAGCCTTCCCATAGTACCAACCCATGCATCTCACCCACAGGCCTGCTCCTATCAACAGAAGTGGAGGAGGCATGCAGGAGGACAGGAAGGAAGGTTTTTTGTTTTGTTTTGTTTTTAACTCTTTTAAAATTTTACTTTCTCTACTTGCACCACCATCATACCTCTGTCTGATACATATGATACTCTGGCAAAAACTGTTGAGCTAACCTCAGCTTCCCTGGAACACTTTCTCTCACATAGAAGCTTACAGCTATGAGTTGGGTTCCTGCTACATGTATTGCACATTCCAATTATATCACTGGTATCATAGACAGAACTGCATCTGAAAATCTTTACCACTAGCATAGCCAGCAAAGAGATGTGTGCTCGGGTGTGAAAGAGAAACAGTAACTTTATCATTAACAGAAGGGAAATAGAAGGTTTACAATTACTCAGTATACAAAAGACTATCATTTCAGATAAGCACTTTCTTATACCACACTTTTGCTCAAATAAACAACTGCCTCCTGCCTCCCTAACACACTCACTTGAGCGTACCTATTCTAAATCTACATTTATCCATCTAACTAAAAGTATAAACCATGTGACTCTGCTGTCTTTAACCATCTCAAGAATCTCATTCCAACTTCCACCAAAATTGTTCCAGTATGTGCAGATGGCCTGAAGTTGGGGATACTCATAAAACTTTGCAGATAACAATACTGCAAAGTTTCTACACAAGCCTTTCCATCAACATTTTTATCTTGGAGGAGCCCCTGAATTCATTTGTAGGTTTCGGGAGACCCCTGCATTAAAATTATTCTAGCTGCAGCTCAAAAAAACCAAAACAAAACAAAAAACCATCATGACCTATTGCAGAACCTCTAGCCAAACTCTTGTGGAACTCTAGGATTCCAGGGAACCCTGGTTGAGACAATCTGGTCAACACCATGCATCTCTGCCTGTGTAGACTCCACAACAAAACATGACTCTCGGGGATTAAAATGTTTCCCTCACACTGTTACCCAAAAAGGTGGGGGCACTGAAGTCCTCCAGCAGTGTTAACATCTCCTTTAAAAGGTGGGGAATTATGGCTCAAAGGAGGTAACCAGCGAGATTTTCACCTGTGTATACTAGTACTAACTGTAGAACACCAGTTGAGAGTCAAAAGAAAGTTTTATTGGGGGAAATCATGAAAGCAATCAAACAGTCTCACGAACCAGACAAGGCTACTGAAGGTAAAAGAGAGAAACACTGATAGCGAGTTTTGGGGCATAGTTATGATGATGATGATAATTACTGTTCTGGCAGAAGAAGATTGAAATGAGATGGCTCAAACACAAGAGTTTGAGGATAGCCCAGGGCACAAGAATCAGGAAGCAAATGGACAGAGTGACACACTTATGTGTGTCCAAAGTACTACAAATTGTTGGGCTTGGAGCCAGGGCTTACATATCCTTCTTCTGCCCAGAAGGGGAATATATTATTTACTCTCTGACTGAGGAAACAAAAGGGTCCAAGATGGACTGTCTTAACTTCAGGTGAGAAAGAACTGATGGGAATTGTGATAGCCTCTTAATATCTGGGCACGTGAGGGGACAAAGGAGAGCTTTGGTGGGAAGAGGGTACAGGCTGATGACCATTGTTTGCTCTATTGAGGCAGTTTTGTTTACTATTGTATTGAAGGTTGAGTGGTTGAGAGGAGCTCATCAGTGACGGGGCTGACTAATCCTTCTGAACTTATGACTTGGCCATGCTGAGGTCATTTGTCTTAGCACAAAACTCCCAGCCAGAGTTCTTTTCCCACATGGCACTCAGCTATAAGTGCAGGATTTATATTAGAAATGATATCATCAATTAAATGATATTTCTTGCCAGTTAGATTGTACCATGCAGTGGGGAGTATACAGCATGAGTATAAAGGTTGAACACTTACTTTCCAACTTTCTGTCAAAAATACTGATGAAGGGAGCTCTTCCTTGAAAAACAGGCTTGTGTATATTCAACACTGCATTTGCACACACCTTGCAACACAGATATGGCACCAGATTTCTAGGAAGCAGCTTGACTTAAATCAACAGCTGGTATGTTGAGGCTACTCAGACTGCATCTTTACCCACTCAACTCACTCTGGATGCCTAGGAATATGAGTTCAGGGTGGTTGGATAATACAAGTTGAATGACTAAGAAAAAGATTTTACCAGGTTCAGCTGGCTGCAGGAAACTGCAAGAACTGAAATGAGATACATGTCATTGGACTGTGGTGGTCTGTGCTAGGCATGAGCATCTGGAAGAATCATGGTGGGGAGCATGATGATGAGGTCATGTCAGCCTCTTGGGCTGTGGGATAAACAGAGAAGCCTACTTTGACCTGACAATGTGGCTGAACCTGTGGCCTTTGACAAAACAGCTGGGAATGCATACATGTATTCAGTATCAACAGTCTTCCCAATATGCCTCCACCCACATATTCATTTTGGGTTTGGCCTTTTACATGATGCATGACGAAGTACTCAACATCATTTTCTTGTGTTTATATCTCTGTTTGTGCATGGAGTTGTCTGGTAAACCTCTAAAAATTAGGTTTGCAAAGATAGCCAGTAATTAAAAGCTAGTGTATAAATAAACAAGGCAGAGAAGTTTTTGTGTGTAAGTTTAACCTACAGCATTGCTACGAAATGTAGAGCAGGTGAGCTAGATATATTCTAGATGTATGTCTTTTGATTCTGTCTACTTTATGAAAAAGCTTTCTGCTTCAACAGTTTAATTAAAGATGATTGTTTATCTCCATGCTCATGATAAATGCCATACTTAGAAGGCGATTCAGACTAAGTCATGTTCTGAAGGGAAATAAGAAATAAGGAGCAATGAAAAAAACACTGTATCAGGCACAAAAATATTGCCTTGTAACACACAAGCAACTGTATTATGACCACCAAATTAATATCTATAATATTAATTTTTCACATAGCAGAATATCAAAAATATTTTAAAAAGATGATTTCCATTCCCTGCCTTCATTCTATAAGGTTTTATTCAATACAGTTTACATGCAATAATGTAAATGACATTGTTTTGAGGCAACACATCTTCTGTTTCTGCCAGAATGCAAATTGCTTTAGTCTCCAAGGTCAGAGAAAGAGGAACCAAATGGGCTTCAGATGAACTGCTGAGTGACTGCAGATTCTCTTAATATAAGCAGAATACGGAAAGAAAAGAATACAGGCAGCAGTACTGCCAGGTCAACAATACCCCATTCACTGAAATTTCTGGCCAAAACCTAAGGCCAGCAAGTGCTACTTGCAATGTCAGAGGCATGTTGCAGAGTGGACCAGTTTCTGGGCCAGCTGATTGTAGAAAGAGCCATGGAAAGAATCTTGGTAAATGGAACAAGAAACACTGTAAAAGGTGGCTAACTGGGTAATACGGCATCCAGAGTTGGGAGAGGGAGCATTTTTCAGTGGCTAGGCAGGTAGCAAAATGTGCCCTGTAGTAGTAGTGGTTGCTGCCATTTTTCTTGCAGTTTACATTCCATATGGCCTTGCCTAAATTACACATGAGTTTTACCAGACCCTTATCCACTTTCGTCATGGCTGCCACAAAAGAAGTCTCACAAACTATGATGCTGGCACTACACTCCCTGTCTTGCTCTAAATAACAGGATGAGCCCAAATTCATGTACCCATTGGCTTTCTTCCCAGTCCCTTCATGAACATTTGAAATGCAGTTACTTGACACACACAAAAATCAAACTTTCTCTTCCTTCAACCCTGTTTACCGTGAGAGTTGAAGAGATCTGGGGATACAGATAAGTATAGCAATTCAGCTTGAACCCTGAGATCTGACAACTCTAACAGTCTTTTATGAAAAGGCCTGAACAATTTGTGATGTCCAAAATCAAATCCAGCTGATAGTTAAATACTGTATAATAGAGGGGCTCAGTGTGTCTCCCTTGGTTGCCTCCCTGGGATTGCAAAAAAAGAAGTTAGCAATACACAGCAGTTTGCACTATGGCTCATCTGTTTTCTGCTTTGTCTTGGTGATTTTTAAGTTATGCAAGCCTACTCTATGCTCTGTTCTATAAGAACGGACACTTGAACTTGCTCAGTTCCAATTACCTAGGGAGTAAGGAAAACATTTTGAAGTGGAATTCTGGTTGTTCCCTAGAGATATATGCACAAGGTTAAATCAATGTAACAGCAGCATAAAGCACCAATGGAATCCAGGTCACCAAATCTGGCAGAGATACAAGATTTTAATTTGAGCTTTCAGGATTTCATTGCTACTTATCATTGCAGTGCTACTGAGCTGTATGTACCATATGCAATGCATACTACTCTCTTGGTAAAGGAGTACTTTCTTTCAGGTGGTTTTGGTTCAGAATGCTACCTTGAATCCAAGGATACTTTAACCACATCTTCTCAAGACCCGCTTCATGGTTTTTGATGTGGAGAACTTCGAATGCATCACACATGCGACAGCTATGTCATTTATCTCCAAATGTAATCAAAACAAGAAAGAACCTATTGAAGGAGAATTCTCTTTTAACTCAGTGCTTTGTTCAGCCATTGCCTGTACATTGGTAAATTAAACAAAGAGACTGTTTTCTTATGAATAGTTTTTTTAAAAAAATATTGTCATTTGTGAAGCCCTTCTATCAATATATTTAAAAAGTGTGTTGAAAATATTGTGGATCCAACCACAAAGCCAAGGTTTTGTACACATTACAATTCCAGCTGTGTCGAATAGGTATATCTAGTGCTGCTGAAAGAGCAGGAATATTTGACAGGAATTGTTGCTACAGAACTGATTTGAGCAATGTATCTCTTGGGCACAATGCTTATAAGAACTGCAGGATACAGACGTTCAGACAGGATCTATGCCTTTAAAACTTGCATAGACAGGAAAACCCTAAAACATGCAACCTTTTGAGTGGGGCACTGTTATGGTGGGAAAAGCTACAGAGAGTGAAATTCTCCTTTCTGTATAAAGATAGAGGTGCCCTCCTTGGATCTGCATCTGGCAACTCCAACTGCCTCTACAACCTCTATGGGGATTAAACAGGGAAGTGTTATTCAGAGACAATTTAGATGGTGTTTACAGGACAGAAGAATTAATGAGAAAATAGCAGATGGTGTTGCAGTCCCTCTCACATCATATAAATTCAAGCAGTTTCTATACAAGACAAAACTCAAGGGCTCCACCTGGTAACAGGATAATGACCCTAAACACGCACTTACACTTCATTACTATGCACACTGATTTCAAGTATCAGTCTCTTTCATTTTCACGCACCTCTACAACTCTGCTACTTTTAACTGTGGCAACACGACACACTCCTTGCTTCCAAAATCAAGCACATGCTGGAGAACAGCAGGCACATTATTTGTTGCCCTATAAGGTGCCAAGTGGCCTTGATAAAGATGACATCATCTCATTTTGCCAGTGACAATGGCACTAACAAGAATATATAATCAACCAACCACATAGGCAGTGGCAGGTGCAACCCCCTCCTCTTTCTCCTAAAAGGAAGTCAACATTCACTACCAGCACAAAACTATTCCTTTTATTACACTGTTAAGCAGAAGTTGGCTTCCAGAAGGCACTGCAGCTGCCGCCGCCACTTCTGCAGATGCTTTCATTAATTTTATCAAGGACGTACTGAAATAAGTGCTTATTCAGCACAATGACTGCTTGGAAGCAGCTGGAAGCATAAAATAAACTATTTGGAAGGGACTACAACTAAGCCCAACATATAGATTAAAAGAAATTAAGGGGGCTGGGGAGACTGCAGTATATTTAAGGTTGCAACCAAAACCTAACAAAAGGAAGAAAATTCAAGGTTACAACAGAAACGTTCTCTGCCAGAAGAGCTCTTGGGAAAACAAAAGAACAAACAAAAAACCTCCATTCTTTTTTCCTTGTTTGCTTCAATGTAGGAACCTAGGAAATAAAAAGAATTCTGATAGCGCGCAACTGTAACTCAGTCCCTTATCATGGAAAAGAATAAGCAGGCATTAAGCTATGCATGACTCAAGTGCTTTGAGACTGCGCTTCAACAGTAGGGCCCCAAGAGTTATAAATATGCAAGCATGCCACTGTATATCAAAGCCAGAGTTAGTTTACCAGCAGTTGAGACACAGAGACTTCTCTTAAAATATTTTTAGTTGTCCCTGACCCTATAGTCATGAAATCATTATCTCTTTCTTTAAAAACAATCTTGCAGAATTCTGAACATCTTTTTTTTTGTGACCATATCTCTTCCACAAAAGTTTAACAGGACAAACACTGCTTCTCATAAAAGCATATTTTCTCTTCATCTTAACCCCACTTTCCCCAAACATTTCCTAATGAAGCAATGCTACTGAACCAGATCTCCACATTTCACTCAACACTTTTCAGCAGCATTCAAATATTGTAGGTATATAAATATTAATCAGTTTCACTCTGCAATTCATTTCTAGCTGCAAGCTGGATAAAAACTTGATTGTCCTGAACCAGCAAATGGTTCCTATCTAGATCCAATACATATAGATGTCTCCATATAACAAATGCTCCTATCTATCATTCTCATTAGTCTGTCTTTTGGAGATTCCAGATACTTGTTTAGCAAAGGGCAGGTTCAGATGTTACATGAAGATTTTAGGAGGGTTAAAATTGTGGCATGCTAGTTGGTCAAATGTTGGTCAACAACTAAAAGTTACATTTTGTAAGTATTCCTCCCACTTAAGGAATAATGAACCCTTCCTTCCTGTACTTAGGAGTAAGGGTCGCACATCACTTACATAGGTAGGTAAGTAAGCACACTGATGTTTACAGTACAAGTGTAGCAATGCCATAATTGCCACACAATAACCTTCTTAAAAACACAGGTAGATTCTTTCATTAGTAACTTGTTCCATTTAATTTAAGGAGCTGTCTAAACACAAAGGCCTAACAAACATTCTGGAATTATGGACATTCCAGAAGATGGGTTGAACAATGAGAGAAACACAACTAAACCTGCTCACGAGTGGGGCCTCTCAGGTAGTGATTTCACATCAAATTCTTAATTGAGCTAGGAAAACTTTCTATCTTTGATTCTTAAGCTACACAATGGACAACTAAAACAACAGGCAACCATAATAATGGTCTAAACGAGTGGTTCTTAACCTGGGGTCTGTGGACCCCTGGGGACCATCACAACAATATTGTACATCACAAATGTACCGGAGTCAGAATTACCACCGAGTTCATCACATGTTCCTGTAAACGCTATGGGAATTACTGAACTCTCAAGATACCTCCTTCCATACACACGAAAGGGGTATCTGCAAATTGTAGTTATTGCTGAATTCTGCTACCATCCTAGTAAATAAATATAGGTATCTTATGAACATTTCACTGTTTAGCAAACCAAGTTTCTTTGATAACTTAATAACTTAACCCTAAATCTAAACAACTGTCAAATTTGCATGTGTAGATATACAAATGATCTGATACAGTAACACACAACTGGCCTCCTGACAAATGTGACATCTCAAAGCTCAAAAGACTGGCTTCAGTTATGTGAGTCTCTCAGAAACAGACATTTTTAATACAAAATACTTTCAGTAACTGAGAATATTAAAAACGAAGAAAGATGATATTTGTGCGATTTCATTAATTCTAAAGAAAAAAAGAACACTTAGTTATTAACCAACGTTCAACACATAATTGAAAGATTTCTCCTTTACACTGAAAGGTTCACATATTAGACATGAAAATGGTTTCATAACGCAACCGTAAGTGAATGTGCCCTAGGCAAAGGAACAAATACGAAGGGGTTTGCTGAACTCTTATAATCCCATTGTATGGTATCTATCTTAGCTTTCTTCCTCAACCATTTCCAGACCATTTTATCTGTGGTTGCCACTACAAATAATAGCAAGGCAGAATCTCAAGATATTTTGGTGCTAGAAGCCAAAAATTCACATAGAAACTTCAAACTCCAAAGAGAATCCTTAAAAAAAATGTGAGCACTAAATTAATTATACTTTTAAGATCTGTGACATAATCGTGCCAATAATAAGGCTGAACATACAGGAAGGGCTCATTAGTTTCAACTAACAGGGATCAATAGGAATCAGTATTAGCTGTAGGATGCAGAGCTATTTAGAAAAATACTACCAACCTTCTCCATATATTCAAATGTATATACTAAACACTTTGCATAAATTAAAATGTTAATGTCAAGATGGGAAGTATCCACCATCACATTATTTTTGCAAGTATATTTTTTGCAGTTAAACAGTGGGGGCTATGTCTACCAAAGAGCAGGGGAGAGATACCAGGTTTGTTAGGCTAGGTCAATATATGAGACAGCACAATATTGATTTTGAGAATAGTCCAGCCTCATGCTTCTCAGGCTAGTGATGTGGGGGATCAGCAATTTTCCTTTTTTATTGTACCAGAACCATACTTGTGCTCACTGGCTACAACTTTCCTTCCTACCTTGGAAACTCCACTGATTGGCAGCCAATGCCTCACAGCCAGGCACTGGTTCAGGGACTACCACTTTCAATAGCAATGTTCTAGTCCAGTGATTCTTAACCTGGGGTCTAGGAACCCCTTGGGGTCTGCAAAGCCCTGCTTTTTGACATCAGTTGCAGCAGAGACATGGCAGACGTGTGTGTGTGCAGGTGCCAAAACTTCTTTCTAGTTTGCTTTCAAGTCACTTCTGACTTATGGCAACCCAAAGATGAACCTATCATGGGGAGGGGGTGTTGGCAAGATTTGTTCAGAGGTAGTTTGCCTTTGCCTTACTCTGAAGCAGAGAGAATGTTACTTGCCCAAGGTCAGCCACTATCTAAGTGGGGATTTGTATCCTAGTCTCCAAAAGCCTTTAATAAACAAATAAGTATTTGAATGTTTAAATCTAAATTTAAATACTTAAATCTTGAGTTAAGTCTGGAGGGACCCCAGCAACAAATTATATTTACAGGGGGCCTCCACTAAAGAAAAGGCTAAGAACCACTGTTCTAGTCTATAGAACATAACATTACATAATAGGTCTAGATTTCTGCCTATCATTCTAAAATTGAAGGGGCAAAGGATCTCCACCATCAACACTTCATCCCACAAGACAGTTTGGCCTGGCTTGGGCTGAAATTTATTAGGGACAAATTTCCTGCTCCAAAATTCTGACTCATATATGTAAAGCTCTTCCATTTGGAATTTTCTGGTAATCAGTTTGGCTCAAGCTATGCATGTGTATATGTCATCTGGGTATCTAGGATGTAGCCTAAGCATTTGGAGAACACAAACTACATATTTTTGAAACAGTGTTCATAAATAACTTTTCCTAGATTCTCTTAGAAATTAGATTGTGTTGGAGATATATATAAAATTTCATGGAACTGGTCAATGGAACATAGTCCTAATATTGGAGATTCTCGAGATAGTCAGGAAGACCCACATATGTTTTTTTCCCTTACTGTATACTGTGTATTTATAGAAATATTTTTAAATTATCTTTCTTTTGCTCATTTTGTTTGATTTCAGGCTTGTCATTCAGGCAGATAAGTTAACTCCATGCAGATTGTTCCCCATAATGCATCTTTAATCTAAAAGTGCGCTAAGAGACTGTTCACACGGTGTGGTTGCTCCTGGCTTAAAAATGTGGGAGTCACATATAAGCCAACAGCAACTCACTAATATCAGCCACATCTACTTTTGTAATTGCCAGTTCCCCTACAAGCAAAATCATGCCCTGACAAGCTGCAATTCAGTTTTTAAAAATCTGTGGGAAATGCAATGGTGTGAATGTCAAAGTAGACTTTGGGTTTCTTGGGGCCATGGTGCTAGACATATTCTTTCTTGGAATCAGGGCGCTAGAATTTATTATGGCAAAACTCTGCAGCTTGGTTGTCCCTGAAGATCAATACTTTTCCCCTTAACATCAATTATAGTGCTGTATTTGTTTCCAACTTTCTAAATATACTTCCCTATTTTGTGAGAAGTATTTTAGAAAATGAGCTTCCACTCCCTCCAATAATGAATCCAATGAAAACAGATTAGCATATTGCAGTACAGCTTGAATTAAATTAAGAGCGAGGGAAGCTCAAAACACCAAAGCCATGAGAAGATTATGCTGCCCGTTCCTGTTCCCACTGTCTCTTGTGCTTATACTGAGGAAAAAGAAGAAAAGCCAGAAATAATCTTATCTATAACACACTGTAGAGTAGGAGCTCTAGTTTCTTTTCTCCAGTGCCATTTTCTCTTCTGAGTTCATGTGATGTTTGACAGATATATTAGTGCTTCAATATTATTTTTCATGTTTATTTTTAATAGTTTCCAGCTGCCTGGGATGCCAACCTCTTTTTCTTCAGCCTTCTATAAATATTTGAAATAGCTATTCATTAACAGTTGCACATTTATTCAGCACTGTTGTTCTGCTGGAGAGCTGGAATTAGCTTTTATTCCCAACCCCCATCCCTGTTCGGCTGAGCTGGAGAAAGCCTGCTGCTTAGGTTCAATCTGTCAAGATTCAAATTATGCTCCAGCTGAGACCTAATCAAAGGCGTCTGACCCGGTTTGCAAATAAACCAGAAACAAGAGTGGATTTTATTTATTTATTTTCTTTGGGGCACTTGGTCTGCAAATGAAAGGAAAAGAAGAACAGATTACAAATATAAGTTAAATTAAAAGCAGTCACAGTTGTATGAACCAGTTTTATATGAACTACATCATCTCTCTTTCCTTCTTTTGGCAGCGTTGGGACAGCTCACCACTGTGACATGGATCACAATCCACAGAAAATTTCTAGTTTGTAAGAAATGTTTTTAAAATATATATCTGCACTTATCCAAACCTACACAAACACATGCCATTAAAAAGCTCAAAGGTTAATCAATCATGCTTCACCAGTGTGTAAAAGAGTGTCATCCAAATAAATGCACAAATGTAAAATCTCCTGGAAAGGATGCCTGAAACAGAACTTAAGTTTATACCACTCATCACAGGTCCATTTACATTTTAACTAATGAAAGTTATTGGGTGGACATAATGTGGATTTCAGAGGTGCTTCATATTTTTGTTTAACACAATTACAGTCAAGTAGGCCCACAACCAGCACTACTATTAACAGATTCAAATCTTCATTATCCTGCAACGTCCTTCACCATCTGGTTTAATACTGTTTTGTATGGGAAATGCTCAGTCAGATGTGGACATTAAACCACCCATTATTACTGCCCCTTCACTTGACAAGTGCCAGATCCTCAAAGCCTGGCCATGCCAATTATGCAAATCACCTACACTAAATTCATACATTTTTTTCAAGGTTGTTTCATTTCCACTTTTGCAGAATATTTGGAGTAGTTAAAGAAGGGGTAATGGAAAGGCTTTACAGGTGTTCACTTTCTATTCCCAGGGAGAGAGGAAAGGATAATTTTACGTATCGTGTCTCTGTCTCAGCAGCCTTTCCAAGATTCCTTTATAGCACAAGCTGCGTACATTTGTACACAAACACACTGCTTCTTTTCTGGTCAAGTTTTTGGTGGATAAGAAGAATCAAACACCTTGTTATCTTATACAACTGGTCTAAAAGGGGTAGGAGGGTGCTTGCAGGCTCCCATTGTAAGCTGCTTTCTATACTTGCAATAGTACTTGACATGCAATTCAAAGACTGTGGAGTAGGCAGCTGCTAACAGGGCTCTTTCTAAAACCCAAGTTTCTGTCAAGACAGTTCACATCTTAGCTAAGAAGATGCCACAGGAGCAGCTCTTCAGCTTGCGTTAGCACTGACCCCTGCTGCAGCACGTTCAAGACCAGCTTTGATGTTTGGATATTATTATACGCCTGCAGTTATCACTGCCTCCGAAAATTGTTTAGAAAACTGCAAGTAGTACAAACTAGACTCCTATTCTAACATTATGCTGGGGCTGCTACACAGGTGTGACAAAATCTTTCTCCTCCTCCCTCCTTCCTGCTGCTTTTGGTGCCACTCCAAAACTTACTTTCCTAGTCCAATGCAGCAGATTTGAGGGTTTCATGGGGGTGCCCCTCCCAATTCCACTGACATCCATAAATGTCCCCCACTAGATTTAATCCTGTAACAATGTAAACATTTTGGACTTAACATGTGAAACTTACAGTCTGGGAACAATGCTTGCTTTAAGGTTAGCTTGTTTTAAGGTACAATAAGACTACTTGATGTTTTAGTCTGGAACAGCTACATTGGCAAATGGTCCATTTCTAAGCATCACTCAAAGCATTAGTTTTAACTTATTAATACATAATTGGCTTAGGACCACAAAAGCTCCATCTTCCACATGAATCTACTTGTCCTCCAAGACAATGGAATTGATCATGAAGGTCTTTTGTTGACAATTGTCTTAGAGCCTGATGCCAATTGAAAGAAGATGAGTATCAATCAGATGTGGGGGGGGGGTTTCCTCCCCCAACAGTGGCACTCCATTTATGGGACTTTTTTCTCCAGAAAGATTTTGCTTGGCGATGTGTGTGTGCAGCTCCAAATGAAAAGACAGGTAGACACTTTTACTTCTTGGAAGTTGTCTCAGCCCAGTTTGTCTGAAAATTCAGAAGTAAAGGCCAATTTTTTTCTTTCCTCAAAAGTGCTGGGACAGTACAATCCTTATTACAGGGAAGTAGAAAAGCAGCGCCTTCCTTTGTACCTGTTTGAGAAATCATCTACAAGGTCTGTATTTGGTACCAAGTCACCAGTCAGAAATTGATCCCACACTTACTTGATAAGCTGCTTTTTTAGACAACTAAACCAATATTAAATTGATTTTTAAATGTATATTCTTTTACCAGGAACTACCTGCTAATCATGATCCAAAGATTACTTTCTACTGGTAGAAGAGAATCCAATAAAAACAAGCAGGCAATACCGACTTTTCCACTTAAGCCTCCTGTGTGTCTCCAAAACTGTCTCATAAGCGCTGGGAAATCCCTGGAGCTGGTTTTTAGTCCAAGTAGTATGGAGGACTGTACCGGGTAAGGGAACAGAAGAAGCTCCAGCTCCACTACAATGCTGGGTTTAGGCTTAGGAGTTGAAAAACTTTCAGTTTATAAGTACTACAGCTGGCTAATGTAGACAAGAGACTACCTTCATTTGATAATGCTCTTGTCCCAGTGTTTCATTAAAGGCTGATGATAAAAGGAACATACATAGCTTACGAAGAGGTGAGAGAGCTTCCAAACACAGAAATACTTTCAAATCTGTATTACAAAAAAGCGTGGCTTGAAAAGAGAAGAGGTTAAAAGTAAGTCTTGGGAGGGTAAAAATCAAACCCACAATGAAACACTACTTTTTTTTTCCTCAAGAAATTTCCATGTGTCCACAAGAAAGCTCACTGGAAAGCAAACTGGTCATGGATATCAAAAAAAAAAAAAAAAAAAAAAAATCTGTCATGCAGGCTAAAACAAACCAGGATTAATCCATTTGATGAAGATTTCAACCACAAACCAGAACAATTGCTCAATCCTATGTATAAGATGCATTCAAATTGTGCAAGCTAAGCAGAAAAAGCATTTATCAAACAAGCAGCATTCCTATTGTTTCCCACATTGTAGATCCATGGCAACCATTCTATACACAGAAATTTACCACAATAAGTACAGAAATCCAGCTGTAATGCTCAGGTTTTGACCTGTGTTTCTGGGAAGCTTATGTAAATTTAGCTGGTGATTAACTTAAAAAAAACTTTTACTCATTAAATCCATTTATGTAGCAATTACATTCTAAAGTTCCTGCTTTTTGAGACACAGGCTAATATAAACAAACTGGTCAACCATGGTTGCCAATGCCAAGAAAACACCAGTCCTTTTCCACAATTGCATAATTTATATTCACATATTCTTCAGAGTTCTCATCATAACCAGCCTGTTCCATGAAGACTTTGAGTTAGCTCATTAAATCTCACCCTCAACTGAAATGAAGTTTAAGTATAAAGGCCTTTATAGATTATGACAACAGCCTGCTAGCCACTTTCCTGGGATTTCATGCCACTGAATTTATTTAACATTTGAAGTCATGGCACCAGGCAGGATTGCCTATCACACATTTCTTTGTCATCTGATCCTCGCCAAGTAACCGCAGCTCTTAGAATGCTAAACCTCTACATTTTTGCAACCATCCAATTGCTATAATACATAATGAGTGCCGTGTTATAATTGCATTTTTGCTTATTCAGCCTCTAGCTGCTTTCCTCTCCCTCCCTCCCTCCCTCCCTCTCTCTCTCTCTCTTATGCCTGCCTCTCTCTTTGTTATACTGTCCTGTTTTCTTATTGTACCTCAATAAAATGTCATGCACCAGAACAGTTTATGGGGACATAAACTTAATTTCATCTCCACAAACTATCTGTGAAGAAAGCTAGGCTGTGAAATCATGACTGATTTCAAGTTGATCCCATTATGGAATTGAATCCAGACTTCTCCAGTCCTAGTCCAACACTCTTAACTGCACACACTAGGGCCCTTTTCGCACCGTAGCTCGATAGCACGATGAACTAGAGCCCTCACGCTATTACAAACATCGCAAGAGAGCCTGTTGCACTCTGCACACAGTAGGGCATTTGTGAGAGAGCTCTGGTCTCCGCCCGGTGCCTCTTCCGCATATTGGTGTCCTAGGCCATGCCCAGGTTCCACCCTGTCCCTGCCCCACCGGTCCTGATTGGTTGTTGGGTTTTCTTTTTTTTCCTTTTTTTTCCGGCCTGTCATGCTAATGTTAACACGATAGAGCCTGCCAACAGGCTGTTTCATACTATGTTGGTAACATGATAACATGCTAATGTGCTAATGATAGTACCAGGTTTGAAAAAAAAACAACACAGTCAGTCGGACCCTGGGGGCTGCTGTCGTCTCGAGTGTGAGTGGCGACGCAGCCCCGGGGTGGCCTCTCGTGGCGACGCATCATGCAGTGTTCCCTGCTGTGATGGGGGCACTGGTCAGCCTGCTGCTGGGTGGAGCATCCCCGGGAGCTGCGGCATGAGGGACAGGCAGCAGGGAGTGCCCACACCCCGCCCATTTCTGGGTCCTTCCCGGAAGCACACCGGATGATGGCTCCGCAGGCCCTCTGGTCGCGCGACCGATGCGTGAAAGGGAGGAGAAAATAAGAAAACGCGCTATCAGCACTATCTGTGGCTGTGATAGCACCTGGTTCGCCAGAACGTCATATGGTACGGCGGCTCGTGAAGGGGGAAGGGAGCGTGCTTAATACGCTTTAAAAATGCCATGCGAAAAGGGTCTAGGTCTCAATAGTGTGAAAAGAACCCATTGCATTGTCACAGTGTTTTTGAGTTTTTGGAAACAGAGCTGTCCTTGTACAGTTGAAAGGGCCAGGGACGTAGTTTTTGATGAAGAATGTTTCCCATTTAATCCATTAAAAGAACAGAATATCCCAGAGACTGAGCTAATGCATTTAGAAAGCTGAGATGACAAAGCATCTCTAGTGCATAGAAATGGACTTTAAATCTACTTCTGGCCATACAGCATGGATGGACAATGTGTGGCTCTCCAGATCCAGATCCAGATCCAGATCCAATCATTTCCCACAATTAGCTATGCTGAATAGTGCTGATGGGAGTCCAACATCTGGATGCTCTCTACTCCTGGCTTGCAGTCATAGGTTGTCCTAGGATTAGTTGCCAGGTTTTCAACTAGCAGTAAGGGACAGCAGAAATTCATGACACATGGACCCAACAATCAAAAAGAACCTATTAACAAGGTTGTAATCTACCTAAACACCAAATAAAAGTATTAATTTCATTTAACTTACTCATGTATTTCTCTGTAAAATTAACATATTAACATATTGTCCACATTCTCCAAACATCATTCATATAACGCACAAACTTTTGTCTTCATGAAAGTCCATATCAGGTTTCTTTTTTGGCATACATCAAGAGGCCTGAATCTGTTTTAATCACATAAATATGACGGACAACTATGATTAAAATTCAGCATATTTTGAATCTCAGATTTGGTAAGATTTACAAGGCATCTGTTCCTCTCATCACTCCATTTGTTTTTAAAGAACTGAAATACACTTTTTCTGCAAAAGCATTTGACCCTGGAAAATGCAAAAACAACAGATACTAAGCTTCAACAACAGTTACACTCAAATCCACACTCATCCTAACAATCCAACTTGACTTCAAGGAGTTTACCAGGTGATTAGCAAGGCCCAAAGCACTTTATTTTTGACTGGTGAAGAAAGTACTTCTTCCTCTGATGATTATTGTTCATGTTTTCTGCACCTTTCTTAACTGTACAATTTCCTATTTGATAGAAGGGATCACACAATGGCCCATATTATTACTATGGATTCCTATATTGGCAGAGTGTCGTATTACAAGACTCTTACGCAGTACAGGATTTTCATTATAGAAGCATAACTGAGTATAAACAAGTACATACCAGCAGCTTATCTGATGGATATTATAAACATCACAAGAGAATAAGCAGAATCAACAAATCTTACCATTAAATAAGGTAGCATTACAATTCTAAACTATAGATCCTAAAATCATACTAGGAGAGCCAACCAACCAGTGTCCTAACTTGCAGTGCATCTGTAGTTAGTCCCAGGCATAATCTTATTGAATTACAACACTGCTGACAACAACAAATTTTCCTTGCGCAGTTAACATTTAAAAGAGTTACTTGCACTTGCACAAGGCTGACAGAACGTATCTGAATTAGTCACAGGACTTGCATATATAACTTTGGCCCAAAGGTAGAAAATAACTAGTTAATTAACTTGTTAAATTTGTTTAGTCACTAGATTTTTTCTACCAACATGGCCTTACTAAGTTTCCTGATTAATGCTGATGTTACTCCTCGTGACCTAGCACATTGATTTTAGACTCTGAACTCATTCGAGTGGTTGGGTCTTCCTTTGGTAAATGCTGTAAGGCAGGAAGGTCTAAGGATTATGACTGAAGGAAATGCCTACTTTGTTGGTAGACAGCAGAACCCAACACAAGAGATGAGAAGCAACTGCAGAGCCATTATTGGACAGTTTTGAGGATTTTGATGGTGTTGGCTACTTTAGAGTCAAAATATTCATTTAGTTAAACCAGAGCTTTCCAACTTTTCATGTTGGTGACACACTTTTTAGACATGCTTCATTTTGTGACACAGTTATTCAGTAAGTGGAGGTAACCCCACCACTCGAGCCTGGCTCGCTGCTGCCACCCTCGCCAGAGTCTTCCTTGGCCTGGGGTGGAGGCAGCAATGGTGAAAGAGGCAACCCCTTCACCTGGGCCTGGCCTGCCACGATGGTGGGAGAGGGAGCCCCTTCACCTGGGTCTGGCCCACTGTGGTGGCAGGAAAGGCAGCCCCTCCACCCATTAGATTTGCTCAACACACCTACACACTTCAGGTGACACACTAACTTGTCACGACACACAGTTTGGAAAGTTCTGAGTTAAACCCATGCACTCCCCATGTCTACAGAAAAGTAGATCCTACTGAATGCATTTGTAATCCTTTAGTGTGTCTGTTATTACTAATATAGTGTGGGCCACTCAGATAATTCAGTGGAAATGTTCCCTCACCACTCCCCCAATATTTCCTTCTCTTCTGGGTTCTCTCTCTTATTTCCCATCCTTCCCCACCCCTCTCACTCTGTGGTCTACCCACTCCTTCTTCAGTAAGTTACTGAGTGGCCAAATAATACAAAAGGTTAAAATTTACTTACTATCCTTCTTTTAAAAAATCTACTCAGAGTAAAATTCTATTAAATGACTAATATGTGTGCTCTACCACTGATCTCTGCATATCATTCTTCTTCATAAGGAGTGGGGAGACAGAGAAGATGTACTGATTTAATTTTATAGGAAAAAAATCTGTATATGCTCAACAGCATTCAAAACAATTCTGTTTAAGAATGCTCTACTCTTAATTCACTGACTGATCTTTGTAGTCAACTACTAACTGCTGCACAGACCTAGCACAGTATAGTGGTTTAAGCATTTGACTATGACCCTGGAGACCAGAGTTCAATTCCGTGCTTGTCCATGGAAACCCAGTGGGTGACCTTGAGCATGTCACATACTCTCAGCCCTAGAAAACGCTGAAATAGGGTTGCCTTAGGGATGCCATAAGTTGGAAACGACTTGAAGGCATACAACAATAACAAAACTAATTGCTATACTTGCAATGGATCAATGCCCTGTAGCTGAAATTAACATAAATGTTAACAATAACTGCTAAATTTAACAAAGGCGTGAGAACCATGTGGCCCTTCAGGTGTGCTTCCCCTACAACTCCCAGCAACCGTAGCCAGCATACTTAATAGTGAGGACTGCTGGGAGTTCCAGACCAACAGTATTTGGAGGGCCAAATTATTCCCTCGATTGCTTTAAATTCACCCTTCATTAATTGCAAATGGACAGTGTACATATTGGTGAGGTGAGAAGGAGCAGAAAAATGAAAATTGATATAGATCAGTGAGAAAACTGAATTGAGCACTTTTGTGATGAGCTCCCCATCCTTTATGACAACCTTTCCCAACTTGATTATTTTCAGATGCGTTGAAATTCTACTGTCCCCCGGAAACAATTCTCTTATGTATTACAGCCCATCTGGGTGGAAAATTCCAGGTTGGGGAACGGCAACTTTTAAATGACCAAATGGTGCGAATAACAACATATAACATATAATGGTGCGAATAACAACATATGTCCCTAAGGTCAATGTTGCCAGCCTTGTGCCATTCTCTGTAAACTGCATGCTCTTCCCTGCAGACTAAGGTCATTTCCGCACTAGACCGTTACAGTGCTATTATTCCACTTTCAACAACCTATGGAATCCTGGAGTTTGGAGTTTAGGGAGGGGCCTCCATAGGATGTTGAAAGTGGAATAATAGTACTGTAACAGTCTAGTGCAGAAATGGCCTAAGAGTTCCAACAGTGAGTTAATTAGAAACTACCTAACAAATGAAATGAATTCAACTATTAGTGGCAGTGTCAATGATTTAATTTTCCAATTTCTAAAATTTAACACTATCAAATTAATTTCTCAGACCTAACATACCAAGTGCTAACCAAGAGAAAGCCAATTCCTTTCTCCTCTTTCTGCAGACATACCCCTGCATTTAAACCCACTTGTGTTTGATCTACCCTAATCCAAGCTAACCTTCTTCTGGTATCTCACAGTACAAGCCCACACATGGTAGTGCACATGAAGCAAACATTACACAGAGACTGGTTTGAAAGAGTGCCTATGTCTTGAAAGATTTCTCCCTACCATTAATAATCTGCACACTAGTAAACTCTTAGCCATGCTCAGACTGAGCATTTCTTTCAACCAATATAATACTGAGATATATGGCCAGCATTTCTAAAACAAGGTATGCTTTCAGGTGTCTTTTATCTTTGTTGCAAACTAGTCTTCATTGCTACCTAAATAAAAGATGTATACTAAATAAAAAAATTATTTAAAGACTGTACAACTTTTTTTCCCCTTGAAGAGTCTTTAGGAAATACTGCATGGGAGGGGGGCCCTAATTCTTCCTCCTGTCTTGTGTAGCCTTAAGAAATGACAGATTGGTGTTAAAATATTTATCTTGGCATAAGTGTCTCTACATTAGTAGAGTCAACACCCGGGATCTGATCATTCTTAATCCACAAAAAGGGGAAACAAAGAGAATTTAACATTAACAATCTGCAGAGTCAAATCCCGTTAATTTTAATATCGTAGAACTTTGGGAGCCCAAAATACAACAAAGAAGCAGGTTGGTCAAGGGGGAAATCTTTATTTCTGATTTTTTTTAAAAAAAAAACTAAAGTGTGTAGTAAAGGACAACAGCATTATTAGCTGAACTGATACATCAAAATAAGGCTGTATGTTAGAGTCTACACATGCACACACACATGTATCTCTCTGGAACCAACCTGTACTTCCTTATCACTATCACATGTCAGTATGTTTATTAGAGTCATGCCAGAGATAGCAAACATACATAATCTATAAACTGGAATTGTTTAACAAATAAAATAAAAGATGTATACTAAAAACATATATATACACATATATTTCATACTTAGGTTGCCAATATGTGCAGTAACTATGGGTGACATCAGCACCCATAGGTTGCCAATATGTGCAGTAACATCAGCATTTTATTACATCCAAACTATGCAAATAAATGGCATCTTTAATTCAATGAACATTTTTGACCCAGTGGACAAAGCGGATGGTGGTTTGGAAAAGTTTCCTGATTCACTCTTCCAACTGCAACCAGCACAATACCACACTATTCAAGAGTCTTACACCCCTCCCTCCCAGTCAATTTTCAGAGGGCACAAGAGACTGCAGAAGAAACTGGCAAAAGTCAAAAATTCCTTTTGATGAGTGACAGAGTTCCCTGAATAGAACTCTGCTTAGGTGCCGCCTCTATTGGTGTGAATGAAGCCTGGTTCAGAAATTTATTTTTCAATAAAAGACTACACACTGTAAAAAGGAAAAACTGTGTTGATGTGGTGAAAAGCCAAGAGTGGGCATTTTGGGAGGGCTGGAGGCAATTCCCTTCCCCTGCAGCCCAAGTCACTTTGGATTCCATTCTGGGAGAAAAGAAGGAAGGAAGCTAAGTAAGTTTGCTGCAAACTACTTGATTATTTCACCAGTCCAACAGGTTCTACAGACTGAACATAGGCTGTTCTAAACAATGAAGATTCTAGGGATTAAGTATATATATTGAAAGACTCAGTCTTATTGCTTAAAAACAAAGTAGCATGTGTTGATAAAACTACTGCTCTTCCCTTACACATAAAATTACTCCTTTGGGAAACCAATGCAGATGTTTGATGGAAAGGACAGGAACAGCCTTTTCAACAGTGGTGACTAGCAAAGAGGTGTGCCTGGCCTCTTCACTCCTCAATTATCTTAAGAAAACACTCATGACAGTTCTGTTTCTTTTACTGGGAGGGGCATACTTTTTGCAGTTTTTATCTTTAATGTTTTGATACAGTTGTTTTGCTGTGTCAGAGGTGGGTAAAGCATCTTCTCCCAAATGTTACTGATCTACAACTCCCAACATTCCTCATCACTTGGTCCATGGGCTAAGGCTGCTGGGAGTTTAGTTCACAGCATCTGGAGGCCTGTACCTTGCCCCTTCTGGCTATGTTGCTAGTTTTACAGGATTATAGTTGATTAGCTACTTACATTGTTCTTGTTTTTAGTGTTGTAAGCTATGATGAATGTGAATTTGCTTAAATAAAAAACCTTAAATAAAAAAGCAAATCAAAAAGACTTGTTAGGCAGAGCAACCTCCACCCAGTTGAGTTATCAAGTGGTGACCATACCACAGGCTTCATGTGTCAATCAGATCCGAAGTGTATAGTGAAAGGAGAACTACACGTTATTTATTAAACAAAGCCACTAAAAGGTTTTCAACAAACACTGCAGCAAAAATGTTTTGGATTCAGTCAAAAGCAAATACTTGCACTGCCAAGAAACAGGCTCCCTCTGGGCTGACCTTCCTTCCATTATGCCTAACAACGTGTCACTTCAAGTCTTAGGGGACTTCAACAAAAGACAGAAAAACAATGCCATGATACACAAATTGTTTAATGCTGAGTCAGTTTTGATAAACAAAACAAAAATCACACACACACACACACACACAATAAAACAATCCTAAATTGAATGGATTGCTATATATACATAAAAAAGAATAAAAAGAATAAAAAAAGAGAACCAGCAATGGTAATGAATAAAAAGGCAACATTTCAAAGCAAGAGGATAAGGGTTCAGATATAACAAACTTTACACTGTCATCAGGAAGTTCTCAGTATAAAAACTCTATGAGAAGGAAAACCAATACTCTGCTACTGAAGGAAGTCACCAAACCCACACAGTAAAAGGCATGCTACTGCAATTGGATGAACTGAACCTGTCTAGACATTAAACTTTACAAATAGGCAAAACTATTATCTGTTCTATAGAGTTCCAGCAATGCTCTTATAATACAGTCCTATACTGTGCCAACAGAGAACTTCAACAGTATTCCACGGTGTTTACACCCAGAAAATGTACCGAGCACATGTATCTGACTGATCTGAAGCAAGTCACTCTGCTCCAGCTGTGCAATTCAATACGATGCTGCATTAAACCTTTATTTTTAAAACACTTAAAACTCATGCACGAGTGTGTGTGCATTTCTGTGTGACTGCTGTTATTCTTACAACTTTTGGATTCTGAATATGCAGAAGAACAACTGTACAAAAATATCTTCCATGTTCAAACAGAGTTTTCAAGGTAATTCTAGTTTTCATTTCAGCTAGAAAACTGCACCAGAGAATGATCTGTATCTCACAAAAATTCTCTCTTAACAGCCAACCTTTCCATTGTGCCTTTTTTACTATGAAGCCACAGCGATTTTAGGCTGAAAAAAAAGCTAACTGTCCTTGCAGCTATGGACTTGATCTTCTGTTGCATCGCTTGAGAAAGGTTTTCTCTGAGTGGTGGGGTGGGAATCTATAGGTTCCAACATATCCATAGGCCATACGGGCTGGGGAATTCATGGAGTTATATTCTCAAAAGTAACTTTTCCAAGCTCTGCTTAGCACATCTAAGAATTGGGAAGTTTAGATCAGGTAGCCAAACCCTATTAGAGACTATGACATCCAAAGAACAAAACAAAACAAACCCTGACTAATACAAAATTTGAACTTCAAATTCCATGAGGATATTTTACTGAATTAACAAACTGACTCATTGGTATATAACAGCTGGACCATTTCATGTTCCTTTGATAAAAAGCCAGTACCCAAAGAAAGTTGGCTTACAGATGTACGATTTCTCATAATACAGCAGAAGAAAAAAGAAAAAAAAAGCCAGGTACGCTTAGCTGATTCTACACGTAGTTAACATATTATCATCGCAAAGTTGTATGTATGTATGTATGTGTACATACATATAGATAGATAAATAGATAGATACATATGTATACACATATACATATATATATATATGAGTTAAATATGAGTTTCTTTCACCTAAATCAAATTTAGTCCCAACCAGAGAATCTTGTTAAGTCAATACTTAACGTAAGGTCTGTTGAATCAAGGGGTCCACTGTTATTGGGACTAACAATTGGATTTAGACCTTTATATTATTAGATGACTTCAATATATTTCTAGAACCATGACAATTTGAATTGCAGAAGCTAAATTAATATAGGTTGATAGATACATCTGGTTTTACAAATCTCTTTTTTCAGTTTACGGGAAAAAAATAAAGAGAAACACTCAGCAGTTAGTAAATACTAGAATATACTGATGCCATATCACATCTATTATCAAGTGCATAGTAAAATCACACTGATACGACTTTTCTTTTGAAAAAAGTGACACTGCAGATTTTGAAAGCAAAACAAAACAACCCACCTTGAAAGGACTGTCTGGCTCTATTTACCAGTTCTTCAATAGAATAACTTGCTAGTTCTCCTCTGGCATGCTTAGTTTTGCAGTAGGTACATGCATTCAGACATCTGGGAAAAAACACATAAAATGCTTAAAGTTCCAGATTTTCAACAGCAAATGTATACATTTGTCCTAGACCAATTAAGTATAGCTCCTCTACCCTGCCAAATAGATTTAAATGCAGTTGTAAGTTGTCAACAGCTGTCATTTATGTGCAAATAAATATGACTTTTGACCTTTTGCAATTCAAGTGATCTATTTCCTCTCAAAGATAATTCATGCAATATTTGTCAGAGTAAAAATATTCAGTAATTCTTTGCCTCTCAACCATTTTTCTGCTTAAAGAATAAATGCACTTAAAGATGCAGATACCAAGGCAAGCATAAGGCACACAACTATTTTACTTTCTTTTAGAAGACTTGGTCTATGGTTAAGCTTCTGATTCTGTGGCACTCAATTAACGCAACACTCACCAATTTTAAAGAAATTTGCATACACATTCTCATCGGAAGGGCCTTTCTAGGGATTGCAGGTATGAGATAAGATGGAAAACAAGTGTTCAAAAAGCCAATACCACACACAGTAGACAAAAAAAGAATACACTGTTCAATTGAAATTGACATACAATGCTAAGGATGTACAAGAAGAAATCTCATAGCGGGTGAGACTTGGGTCCTGACAGGTTGTCTCAAAATGATGAAACACCCTACTGGTAATTCTCCAGAACCCATGTGAGTGCTTCCCTCCAGCACCAGAAAAAGGCACCAAGCGTTTTATTTCCTTCATCGTATTTTCTTCAAATTGTGCAAATAGCCTATGCGCAAAGCCATCATATTTCCCTTTTCTGTAGCTAAACATTAACAGTAAGCATGAAGGCAGGCTGTTTGATCAAAAAGATGCAAATAAGCCAACCAACAGTATAATTTTTTGAATCACCCCCATAAGATTCACCACAATGTTAAATTTTGCATCTGCAGAAATGTGCAAGACTCAGTCTCAATAATGTGTAGAATCTCCTAAATACTGGAGGAAAAATTCCCATCATGTCTCAGCAAGCAAGGAAAAGGGAGCATTTTCTTATTTATCAACCAAAAAGAGGCCTGGTCTTAAAAATTACAACTGTGTGGGAGAAAAGAGTTATTTCTCTATGTGTTTGCGAGGAACTGAAGATGGAACATTTTTAAGATGGAATGTGAGGTAGAATAGAATGTCGGCTCGCTTCTGGCTGATTTGCAACATTTCTGTGCAGCAAGAGAATGGTCTATTGTAGTGAGATATACAGCATATCTGTTTCTTTTCTTGAACATGTGATGACACTGTACTGGAAAATGTATAAATTGTTGTGAACTTAAAGAGGCGGGGCTCTCGGTCTTTGGAAGCTATTCCACTGAGACCAGCCAGCTTAATAAACGCTTTCCATATTCCGTGGGTCTCTATCTCTGATTTCTGCAAGGACTGTACAACGAAGGCAAGGCTGTCTTTCAAAGTGGAGGTCCAAATGAAAGCTATTACTTGCAACCATAGGCAAGATACTGCAGCTAATCACTGCAGAAGGACTAATTTATTCCACTCTTTGTGACCCAGGCCAGTATGGAGGCAGATCACTCAGTACAGGCCCAATTAAAGGAAATGGACAGTCAACAAGGACGACAATGTAGAGCCTATTATAGAATACAGTGGCCTTGAGGTTATGACAGCATGGATGATAGCTGCCTTCTAGAAATACTTCTGTGGGAAGGATCAAGAAATATAGGTTCCACCAAAACTACTGACTATGGAAAAGCTATGTTGGAATAAGAAATTGCATTAAGAGGTGTTGGGGAGCTGTAGCTTTCCTGAACACTGAGCAAACACATCCTGTGGTATTTACCAGTTTGGACTGAGGAAAAAGTAAATAGAACTATAATATTTTTAAAAATGTAGAAAAACAGCATTATTCTTGAAAGTCATCATGAATATAACACAACTAGCAACAGAGGCCATCTTGTATTTGCTCCCAGTGGGTGAAAACATATCCATTTGTTTACATGTCGCTAAGGAAAAAGAAAAAGAAAAAGTCTTTGTTTTCTCTATGCTGAAATTAACAAATCTTTACAAACTGAAATTTGTTTCTTTTCTCTTACGTGCATGTGAGGATGATCAGATGTGAATGTGTTTCTTTTAGATTCAATACTACCTTGAAGTATAAAGAGTTCATAACATTCTAAAAACAGAAGCAATATGTACAGAACGCTGAGACTACAAGCATATTTTTCAGGGAATGGAAGATGGAAACTGAAGGAATAAATAAAAAGTGCTTCTGATGCTTAAATACATTCTTATTGATTCCATGTTTATAATAAAATGATTAATACCTGATTTTAAAATCCTTTATTATCTATGTTAGGGAAGCGCTAACAAAAATTAGAGAGCTAAATCATGGCCTAATCCCTAGTGGTTTACCGCATTTAAAGGCCAATGAGACTTTAAGACAACCACCAATCCGAAGAAGCTGTAGAACGAGTGAGATGTCCCAACTGAACTGTTCTCGAACTGGCTTAGTTTCATGTAATCATTAATTAAGAAGGCTGGCATTGTGGTGGAATCTGAAGATTAATTATGGCAATTTAGTCAACAAATGACATCTAAAAGGAGTATATGAAGAACTGTAAATGAATCTGGTTATCAGCCAATAGCACAATAACATCAGTAACTTTTGAAAATGCAAATTTAAAAAGTTTCCTACATGAACACCATTTTTAGGAACAGTTCCTGAAATCAGATCATTATACTTAGGACACTCACCTATTTTTCCACTAATCTATCCTGACATTTTCCCCTTAGCTAAATGGACTTTAACCTAGTCTGAGTAAGGTTATTAAACTCAGAAATATTCTACAATGATAAGGTCCTTGATTCCGTCCAACAGAGGAACGGCAAAGGATATAATTGTCTTGAATGTTTTTCAGTTTTTAAATTCTTCCCTTATGTTCCTGTTCTACAAACTTCTACAAATATTGTATGTAACTGAAAACCAAGATTAGGAAGCTAAGATCAAGTGTTTCCTATTATCTGCAGGGAACATAAACCTGCTAGAAAATTAAATCGGTAAAATACATCTTTGGATTTAGGGACAGGAAAGGCAAGACCGTGGTATACTAAGCACCAATGATAAAATAGGACTTCAAACCACATTTTTGGACCAGAAGAAAGCAAAGTAATAATTGACTCACAATTACTCAAAGCTCCGTATTTTCTAATACCACTTTGCTTACATTCTAAAGTGACCTGAATGTGAAGTGGTATGCCTCACAGTTGGATATCAGAGCAACTGTGACAGAACAGGGAAAAAGACTTCCCCAAAGTATGGCTCTCATCTGGAGAAGAGAATGAAAACAGGCAGTTGTACAGACATTAAAAAGATAAAGTGCTTTTCAGAGAAGGGTAATCAAAGAACTCAAATTTTATAAGCCAATTACAGCTCTCAGAGTGCATTTAGGTGCCCATCTCTGCTTGTAGAAACCAATGCTATGCAACAGATAAGGAAAAACACTGGTTCTTTTCTAATCCAAATGGAAGTTATATGCAATTACACAACCGAATTTTCATCAAGGCATGGGGGCAAATGCTCCATTTACTGCTGTGGGCGGGGGACAGTATAAGCAGAAGACATTGGAGAGCAACCAACACATCAATGCCAGTTCAACATGAAAAAACATCTTTCAAGGGCCTTCTCCATCCTACCAAAGCAAGACGAAGACTGTGTCAGCCTCAGCTAACAGCAGGAGAATGAGTAGCTAGAGGCAACTCCTCTGGACTGCCAGAAAGAACTCTCCTCCAGTTTCAGAACCAAGAATAGCAGCAAGGGAAGATAAGCATAGCTCCAGCTAGATATAAATGCCATAACAAAAAGGCATCCAACGCATATTCTTCCCTAGTGTTAAGAATCCTAGGGATGGGGAGAGGGGGATATTTCAAGATCGTCTTTATATGACTTCCCCTCCAAAGAATAACTGATAGGCTACCATCAGTCTAGGTGAAATTCCTGACATCCAGTCAGCTAGACAGACTAGAATGTTTCTGATTTGTGTTGCCTTCAGCCCATCTTGAGGAAACAACGCAAGGAAAGGTGCTTTGGATTTTCTTGCTCAGTGTTCAGAAATCCAGAACACATCAAAATCTGCAAATCCTAAAAGCATAAGACATAGTTTTGTAAATGATGCAACCCAGAAACACGAGGAAGGAGAAATTACCTTTCAAAACAATAAAGACAAATTTGTAAATATGTACATTTTGTTTGTTATTGCCTGACCATAGGCTATTTGCATACAAATATGTAAGAAGCTGTTTATCTGGGGAATAGGGAGAAAACAAGGGAATACGAGATGGCGGAGGGAGGGAGGGAGGGAAAGGGAGAGAATACTCCAAATAAACACAATAAAGGAAATCTAATTTAGCTGGTATTTTGAGAGACAGCATTTTGGTCTCAGAAGTTAGCAGGAAGACCAAAGGCAAGGGGACAGCAAAACCTGACTTTATGGGAATCTGAGCTGTGGAAAACTCAGCTCCTTGGCAGCAACTAGTCTTTGTCTTGTCTAGTAGTGTGATTTCCTCCATCTCTGATCTAGCCAACAAGTCAGGAAGTTATTACCTCTCCTTTATGACTCTGAACTTGCATCTCAGAAGAGCTAGATGGCTGAAACCAAAAGCACTCCCTCCCAAAGATAAGTATGGATTGCATATTGAAAGACAGCATACATGATTCTTTTGGCTTGTCAGACTTACTATGAAACACCATGGAGTTATATCCAAACAATGTGATTTGTCACACCTGTTCCCACCTCCTCCATATTCCTTGCATTGTGTTACTTACCTTACAGATGACAAGTCCAAGGAAAGGGCTTGAGTCTTCTATAAATTTGCAGACAGATAAGCCTGTTTGACCCTTTTATTAATTGCCTCATGGAAACTAGTAAAGACTTCCCTTTTTAGAAAGGCATTTATGCCAAGACTGCATTGACAGCTAGTAAAGTACTACTTTGGTATAACCCTATGGAATTGCAAGGGGAGCAAGGCATCTAGAATAGGGGGAGGCACAATTGTACCCAGACATCTTTCTGGAAGCATCACAAACTGCTGCACACATTTGAAGATGACTTGAAAACCTCTTTATGCAAGCCAGTAAAACATTCAATGGCTTGCATATCTGGTCAGTTCTCCAAGTTACTTCAGCAACAGGATTCCTCAATCACTAAAGAGACAATTACAGCTTCCATTACTAATCGTCCATGGCAGAATTTATTTCAGGCTTCCTGCTTAAAGAAGGGTCAGAATAACACTTTCTTTAAAGTGAATTTTTCCTCCCTTCCAGCACTTCTCCCTTTCTCTTTTGAACGGAAGGGATGAGAGGTACTCCATGAGGATGTCATCAGAAGGAACACAAGAAGAATAAGGAAGGCATCCCATGACAGGTCCAGAAGCAGCAGAAATGGTCAGCACCACTAAAAGCACACACAAGATTATTCTGAGACATCTGATATTAGTTCTTTGGATATCTGCCAAAAATTGTAATTTTTTTTCACATTCTAGACCAGTGGTTCTCAAGCTGTGGGTCCCCAGATGTTCGTGGACTTCAGCTCCCAGAAGCCCTGAGCATTGACCATAGTGGCTGGGGCTTCTGGGAGCTGAAGTCCATGAACATCTGGGGACCCACAGGTTGAGAACCACTATTCTAGACACTGGGGTTGAAAACATGAATCATAAAAATAAAGGTAGGAGTACTATAATAAACCTATTTTACATTATTTTTAAAACCTGCTTCAGCTTTTTTCTTTTTTGCACCTGTCAATATATACTATCAACAAGAACCTATGCTGTAGATTATGATGGCTTATTTTAAGATGCAGATATCATGAGATTTGAAAATGTACTACTTTCAAAGAGCAGGACACCCAGGGATATTAACAGGTGATACTTGACTGATGAAAGTTCAAGATTACTTTATCACTAAATGCTATTTATATTTATAACAGTACCAACATATCAAAATTCTGACACAGCAAAATAGTGGATTAAAAAAGGAAGATAGCTAAGAGAATCATGGTTAGTTAAGAAACGCTGGAATTTGAAAGAGGACATGCTATCTGAAGAGCTTGAGTCTGCGTTCCAAACGTTTACAGAAATGGGAATGAAGGCATTTATTAGAATGACATACAAACTAGGAAGGTGATGATAAAGAGTCCCTTTAAGAGGAACAGATGGAGTATTTGACATTTCAGAAGCAAACTTCTGAAATCTAAAGGCCCACACAGATGTGATACTGTCAGTAGTCGTCTCAAAACAGCAATCTGGGAACTGTAAACTGTTACTCAGCAGCAAAAAATATGGTAAGAAGGGTTTGCCTTGACTGTCTAAACTAAACTGCTATGACAGTTTCGGTTCTGCAGCTCAAGATTATCACTGATGAGTACCACAACTGCAGAAGCAAAACAGTCAAACACTTCCTTCAGTAATCTGCATTCTCTCTCATTACCCTATTTGATAAAGCAATGAGCTACTAAAGAATTAGCAAGCTTGTTATGATCACGCTTTTTAAAAAAATGGCTAGAAACAATTTTTATTTAAAGCACATGAAGTATTTTAGAAGTTAAGTCCTAAAAGAACAGGTTGCTTTCCTGTAACTGTGGTTCTTCACGTGGCCATCTGTGCCCTCACACATTAGGAGCTTTCGCGCCCACGCAGGAGCGATCAGAAGATTCTAGAGCTCAGTAGCTTGGCGGGAACCCCTCCCCCATGCCGGTACTTGCGCATGCTCAGCCTGCCAAGCAACAGTCACTCCTCAGTTCTTGGTCTGCCGAGTAGAATGGGACCTGAAAAGAGGGGACAGTTAGGTGGGCATGTATGAGGGCACAGATGACCACTCGAAGAACCACAATTACAGGTAAGCAACCTGTTCTTCTTCTTCGTGGTCTCTGCGCCTCATACATTAGGAGACTGTGTAGCTTACTGGCAGGATGGTGGGTCAGGTCCTACAGAACAGAAGCCAGCACAGCATGTCCAAAATGAGCATCTCGACGGGACCAGCAGTCGAGCCAGTAGTGGCGTACGAAGGTCGATGGCTGGGACCAGGTCGCCACACGGCAGAGTTCCTGCAGGTGCACCCCTCGCAGGACGGCTGCAGATGTTGCCACGGCTCTGGTGGAATGAGCCCGAAGAATGTCTGGTGGAGGCCTCCTGGCGAGCTCATACGCCAGCTGGATATTCTAGGCCACCCACTTGGAAAAACGCTGGGTGGACACCTTGTGGCCTCTTCGACGCCTGCCATACCACACAAAGAGGTGCGGGGTCTGTCTATAAGAGGCAGTCCTGTCTTTGTAGAATGCCAAGGCCCGACGAACATCCAGGGAGCGAAGGGACCGCTCCAAAGGTGTAGTCAGGTCCAGGTAGAAGATGGGCAGGATGATGTCCTGGCTCAGATGGAAGTTGGACACCACCTTCAGCAGGAAAGAGATGTGAGGCCGAAGGACCACTTTGTCTCTGTGAAAGCCGAGGTATGGCTTGTCAGAACGTAGGGCTGTCAGCTCTCCCGCCCGCCTCGCAGAGGTGACAGCCACCAAGAAGGTAGTTTTCATGGCAAGCAGCCTGTCATCTGCAGTTGCCATTGGTTCAAAGGGCAGTCTTGTCAGTTGAGACAGCACCAGTGATAACGACCACGGCGGTAGCGGTGGTGATACCGGCGGGTAGAGGTGCTGCAGGCCCTTAAGAAACTGCTTCACAGTACCGTGGCAGAAGAGAGCAGTCGATGGGGATCGTGGTGGTTGGTATGCCACGATAGCGGCAAAGTACACCTTCAGAGACGGGAAGGCCAAGCCCTGCTGTCGAAGGTGTAGGAGAAAGTGGAGCACGGTAGGCAGGTTGACAGGCGATACTGGCTCCCGTCGTTCTTCAGCAAAGGCAACGAAACGCCGCCATTTGTAATGGTAGTTGCGGCATGTCGATTCCTTCCTGGCCGCGGTCAGGACGTTGCCGATAATGGGGTCTATGGCGATATCCTCCAGGCATGGAGGGCCAAGAGCAGTAGGTCTAGGTGCAGCACGAGACGGTTGGAGTGGGACAGGAGGTCTGGTACCATTGGGAACCGGAGGATCCGTCCCCGGGAGGCCTCGAACAGGGGCCCAAACCAGTGCTGTCTCGGCCAGTACGGAACCACGAGGATGATGTCTGCTTGGTCTGCGAGGATCTTGGATATCACACAGCCCAGGAGGGGGAACGGAGGGAACGTGTAGAGGAATCTCTTGTTCCACCGAAACTGGAAGGCGTCACCGATGGAGTGGCGATCGCGGTCGGCCCTCGAGCAGTACCAAAGACACTTTGCGTTGTTGCTGGTGGCGAAGAGGTCAATTATCAGCTCACCCCATCGATCCCAAACCCTCTGGAAGGCCTCGCTGGAGAGGGACCACTCATGGTGGGATGAGGTGTCCCTGCTGAGGGAATCAGCTGTGGTGTTCTTCTGCCCGGCCAGGTGAACCACCACCGGGTGGATCCAGAGTGAGATGCACCAGTCCCAGAGGTCGAGGGCGATGTTGAGAAGAGTGGTCGAGTGAGTCCCTCTTTGTCTGTTGACGTAGCAGACCACCATCGTGTTATCGGTGAGGATCAACACCGTGCGGCCTGCGACGAGGTGACAAAATGCCCACAGAGCTTTGGAGATGGCAAGTAGCTCCAGAGTGTTGATATGGAGGGCAGTCTCGTGACCGATCCACCGGCCGCAGACTCTGAGGTCGCCGCAGTGTGCTCCCCAGCCAAAGAGTGAGGCATCCGTTGTCACCGTGACCTTCGGGGTCTGCTCCCGGAACGGCATGCCCTACAGGAGGTGGCTGTAAGACTGCCACCACAGTAGGGATTGGCGCACCTGTCGAGGAAGCTGGTAGTGGTGTGTCTGGTTGTCCCAGAGTGGATCGAATACCCGGACAAATCAGTGCTGAAGCAGTCGTGCGCGAAGTCTGGAGAGATAGGTGATGGCGGTCATCGAAGCCATGTAGCCAAGGAGCTGTTGGATTCTCCTGGCTGTCACCAGCGGGGCATGGAAGACGGCAGACGCTGCCCGACAAAGCATCCATGCCCTGTCCAGAGGTAAGTATGCCCCATCCAGGGTTGCTCTGATAAAGTCGAGAACCCTTGTGGGTTCGAGATGAGGGACTTCTTCGGGTTGACCCAGAGTCTGAGCCGGGTGAGAAGAGAGAGTCCGGTGTATGTCCCTGTAAAGTTTGTGTTGGCAGGACACCACCAAGAGCCAATCGTTGAGGTGGGGTAAATCGAGATGCCTTTCGTCCGCAGAAACGACACCACGGGGCCCATGCACTTGGTGAAGACCCATGGTGTGGTCGAGTGGCTGAACGGGAGCACCCGGTACTGGTAGCAAGCGCCATCGACCACGAACCGCAGGTACCATCTGTGCTGAGGGCGAATGGGGATGTGGAAGTAGGCATCCCAAAGATCGATGGAGGTGAACCAGTCCCCTCGCCGAAGGAAAGGCAGAATCGAGGGTAGTGTGACCATCTTGAACCTCTTGGAGCAGATGTAATCGTTCACCCCTCTGAGGTCTAGGATAGGCCGCAGGGTTCCGTCCATCTTCAGTACGGTGAAATTCCTCGAGAAGAAGCCGGTGGTCTTGGTTGAGGACAGAAGTGCCTCGATCACTCCCTTCTGTAGAAGGGACTGGATCTCTTCCAGCAATACCGAGCTGGCCGGGGTGGAGCAGTAGACCCCTTGCAGCGGAATATCCTGGAACTCTATGGCGTAGCCCGGGGCAGACAATAGTAAGTACCCAGGAGTCCGTAGTGATTTCCGCCACTCGGCGAGGTTGGCCAAGCTCGGTTGATGTCAAAGGTTCGCTGGGAGGGTGAAGATTGGCGTCAGGGAGACCTGCACAATGCATCAAAACCGTGACTTCGTCCCGGACGAAGATTTCTTAGAAAAAGAAGATGGCCATCTCCAAGGAGGTCTCCGTGCAGCAGATGAAATGGATGGCAGGGACGCGGTTGATCGCAGTGAGCGCGGCTGGTATGTGGAGGAGGAAGAGGACCTTCTCCACGATGGTCTGAGCCGTAGCTGCCGAAGTTGCGGGGGGACTAGGCCGGTTGATTAATGCCCATCTTCTTTGCCGTTAGACGGGCCTTAACAAGATGGTCCATGGCCTCATCCGTCGACGTATGGAAGAGTCCCTGGCCGTCGAACGGGAGGTCCTCGATCCTCCTGTGGCTGTCTTCCTGGAGCCCCGACGAACGCAACCACACATGTCAAAGGGCCACCGCGCCGACCATCACCCTCGAGGTAGCCTCCATGGCGTGCCTCGAGGAGGCGATCTGCTGGTTGGCGGCCACAACGGCTTCGCCAAAGAGCTGTGTGGTGGTAGCACGGGACTTCTCCAACAGATCAGCGAGGAGCGGGGCGAGCCGGTCCAGGATGTTCCAATGGTATGCCGCGAGGCAAGCCATTGTGTTCAGGGTCCTGGCCACCAGGGACAATGCCGAGTAGAAGCACCTGCCGAAAGTATCAAGCTTCCGAGCTTCCGACCTTCACGGTCCGGCGGGGTCGATGTGCTTGGTTTCCACCCTTCATCTGGGCCAACTCAACCACGATGGAGTTCGGGACCGAATGACTAAAGAGGAGCTCTGCATCCTCTCACTGCATCTTGTACAGGTGTTCAAGCCTGTGCGGGATCGGTTCGCTGAATCCGGCTTCGCCCACGGTTGCTTCATGGCGTCCAGCAACGTTGGCAGAAAAGGTAGTGGCGCAGTAGATGGCGGGCATGTCTCCAGATATTGAAAGACAGGATCCTGCGCCGCTGGGGCCGGTTCCGCAACCTTAAGTCCAAGGGTCATGGCCATACGGAGGATTGCCGAGAACTGCCACATGTCCTCCGGTGCTGACTCTGGTCCCGGTTCTCCGAACGCCAACGGAGGTGACTCGTGGGATGACGGAGTCAACTCCGCAAGTCAGAGTCTGACTCATACGACTCCTGGCTTGTGGGCAGGGAGAGCCAGGGTCACCGTCGGAGCAGCAGGCTGCACTGGTAAAGAGGTTGACGTCGTGGTCGGGATCGACGTGACCTGGAGGGGCACCACCGAGGGTCGAGGGTGGTGGGTGGCCTGTGTTGTCGACATCCCTGGTCACGTCGCTTGTGCCACAGTGGGTTGGGGCATAGGACGCATTGTGGTCGACGATGTCCGCGGGGGAGGTAACACTGCCCTGTAACGGGGTGAGGGTTCCCTAGACCTCTGATGACGCGGTGAGTTGGATCGTAGTGGGAGCAATGGGCTTCTCCAGAGGGGGAGCGGAGCCAATGTTGTGGTGACCAGTACCAGGCGTTGGGGTGGTACCAGTCCCTGTACGACGGGGAGTATGAGTAGTACGATCCCGGAGGCTCGTGGCAGAGTTGCTCCTGGCCGTACCTACCGAGGTAGGAGGCGGAGGTGTAGACAGTGTCCCCAGAGTAGGCTCTCTCCAGGCACATCTCCCGATGTCGCGGGGATGGAGGCCTCGCTCTCTGGTGAGGAGAGCAGGACTCACTCCGTCTAGAGGCTGGCCTGTGGGTAGGCAAAGGCCGATGTCGGACCACAGCCTCCTCCTGGCAGTCGACCGATGGACGGTGGTCCGGCGGGGTAACCGCAACCGTCAGCTCAGGCAGTTCCGAGGGCAGGACCTCCACGGTCTGCTCCTCTTCAGACACCTCGAGGACCTCTTGGTCTTCCGGAAGCTCTTCTGGTTCCCCAGTGAGCTGGGTGGGTGGAGGTGCCGGGAGACGAGTCTCCTTCTGAGGAGAGCATCTCTTTTCCTTCCTCCTCTTCTTTTCCTTCTCCTTACCGGCGTCCTGGGTTGGGGGACGCTTCTTCTGTGCCGGTGTTAGTGGCTTGGAGAAGGTCGAGGTCTGCAAGCCCGAAGGGTCCTCTCGAGCTGGAGGAGCCGATACCTTGGGAATCCTCGGGAGCTTCAGGGTTGGTACCGAGCCCAGTACCAACGAGGTGAAAGGTACGGCAGCCGCCGGCGCTGCTGAGAAAGTGGTAGCTGGACGAGTGGATTTTTTGGCCATGACACCGGTCTGTTTTTGAGCACGCAGGGACTCCTCCCAACAATGAGACTTCAGTCTCGCTGAGCAGTTGCGGAGGGTCTGGTGGGTGAACTGCTTACACACGGGGCAGGCCTGGACATTATGGCCCTCACCCAAATAGAAGAGGCACTCACGATGTTTGTCTGAAAGCACGACCTTCCTTCCACAGGAGATGCAGCTTTTGAACAATGCTGACATAGAATGTGTCCAGCAAGTAAAGAAGAGGGGGATGGCGGGGTTCGAAATCGAAAGAACCAATCCGGAATCCAAAAATCATACGTCAGGCTGAAAACCGGGTCGAAACCAGAAGCCAAAACACCAAAGCCAAATCGCAATCTGAAAACCGTAATCCAAAAAGCTGAAAACTGGGTCAAAAAGCCAAGAATAAAGCCAAGAAGCACAAGCTACCAACAGAACCTTCTGTTTGCAACGGCGGAGAAGAAAGAACTGAGGAGTGACCGTTGCTCGATGGGCTGAGCATGTGCAGTTCCCGCCAAGCTAATGAGCTCTAGAATCTTCCGATCGCTACCGCACAGGCACGAAAGCTCCTAATGTATAAGGCACAGAGACCACGAAGAAGAACTATATATATCTTTATAAACATTTATGCATCTCTTTTTTCTGAGTGATTGTTTACTCACAGATATTACTTGATATGGAAAATGTTTTGCAATCCACAGAAGCACCACATATTCCTTAAAAGTACTAGGTGTCACTTATTATGAAGACATATTTCTAGGAGGGTAATACCTGAACAGGTAAAATTCTTTAAATCAAAACAATCCTGATAGTTGTAGAGATGGGGGGGGGGCTCAATAATGTAAAAAAAGTGTATTGCAATAGCCTGAGCCTTATCATCACCACTCCAAGTTATCAGAATGAGACATAAACTGCTATATGCCACCCTAATGCCATAAGGCATGTTAACATCTTGAAAACAGCCAGCGATATTGGCAAAACTGCTTAGAAGCCATATGCATAAATTGTCAATACTTAAATCAATTATCACTTTAAAATTTAATCACCATGTTGATGGACTTAGAGTTTAAAAAATATTGAAAAAGTGGGTTTCATTATGACCTGCTTATTTATTTGTGTATACACATGTCTATGTGTGGGAGATAGAAAGACAAGATCCAGTCTGGATTAGAAAACACTTTTAAATATTTTATTTTATTGCTATGACAATGGCCACTAAACAGACCATAAAATATTTTCTGCCGCCCCCACTAGTTATCCAGAAATTTCAAGTTCCTTAATTATAAACAGCACTAAATCAGTAATAGTGACTTGGATAGGGCAATGGGCTCTTGCTTCTCCGATTACCTTTACTATCCTCCTCTTAGCTAAAATAATACCATCAATTTTAGTGGCAGTACCCAAAGAGCAGTCACAGGCACATCAGAGGTACCACTGGTCTACTGAAACTAGAAACATAAAGAAAAGAAATGAAATTATCAATTACTGAATTATTTTATTGCTAAGCAAACAGAACAGGGTTTTAAAAATGTGAAAACATTGTAATATTTCTAAGCTAGTATAAGCATACATACTCTATGATAAACAGGTTACCTTCTAGAGGGCATTTCTGTAATTTGGAAAATATATTCCTGGGATTCCTCTCTTGTAGGATGCTTCCTTGTTTTTGGAAGCCATTTCCATGGAGTAGCTTAGGCAAGTATGATATTAAACCTGATCAAGCAAATCAGAATCACATACACTGTGTTTTTATCCTATTGTTTTACAGAATGTTGACTTGGAACTTCAAGATTCCCAAAATCATATCTTTAACAGGTAAAGTTACAGCTGCATATATGGTCAACTGGAATGTATGAGTTTGCTATAATTATATGGGACAACTGGTTCTATATTTTGAAGTCCTTCAGTAGTAAGACTATAGAGAGTCTATTAAGATGTGTTTCAGATATTTTAAATATCAGGATCATTCCCCTTGGAAAATAAAGAAGTTGTTGTGTGTCTTCAACCTGTTTCCAGCTTATGGAGACCTTATCATGGGATTTTCTTGGTAAGATTTGTTTAGAAGTGGTTTGCCATTGCCTTCCTTTGAGGATGAATGTCCAACATCGTCCAAGGTCACAAACTGGATTTCCAAGGCTGAGCTGAGAACAGAACCCTGGTCTCCCAGAGTCCTAGTCCAACACTCAAATCCCTATACCACAATGAAAGAGGTACTGAAGGCATCAGATATTGTCTTGGAAGCTAAAGAGGGTCAGCCCTGGTTAGTACATAGATGGGAGACCACGAAGGAATACCAGGTGGTGTACATTATATTTCAGAGGCAAGCAACAGAAAGTCAGCTCTGAGTATTCCTTGCCTATGAAAACCCTATGGAATGCATGGAGTTGCCATAAGTCAACAAGCAATTTGGAGGCACTTACGCACACTATACTGGATGAACCATGATGACTATGACAAGAATTATGTTTGCATAGCTAACAGTATCTTTTCCTTGAGACATCAGATTTTATCCATGATGATACAGGATCTGTACCGTTTCATTTTGATTATGCAATATGCTGTATATGGAGTAGCATTTCGAGAGCCTTTGGAAACTGTATCTGACTCAAACTACTGCAGCCAACTGGAACAGGGTAAAGAGAGAATGTGATTCCACTGCTACAATAATCAAGTTGTTTTAGTTAAGTTTCTGGGCCCAATTCAAAGTGCTTGTTTTGACCATTAGAACTCTGAATACCTTAGGACTCTAACTTAGGCTCTAACTTAAGCCTATCTGCATATTAGCTCTTCCCGTAAAGTAGTCCTCTGGCTTGCTGGCATCAAAAGTGTGTTTGGCAGGAACATAAGGGAAGGTCTTTTTAGTGGCTACACAGAGACTTTGAAATCTTCTCTTTCAGAAGGCTTGCCTCACCCTCTTCTTTAGTGGTGTTCTGCTGGGGAGTGAAAGCATCTCTTTTCAAATGAGGCTCAGGATATTAGTTGGCTGATTTCAAAAGCTCTGCTGCTCTGGTACTGTATTTGTTTTAAGGGCTATTTATTTTGGGGGGGAGAGGTTGAGTTTTTAGTGTGTGCTATATTTTAGTTTGTATTTTTATGAGATTTCTTTTTTTATTGTTAGCCAATTTGAACACTTATGTAGGTATAAATACACTAAGCAAATAAATTAGATACTTTTTTTTTTTTGGCAGTGTTTTAGAGAACAAAAGGTTGGGGCCTCTCCTTTAACTTACTCATGAACATTAAGTTTACATGTGACTAGCAGCACAGAGCAAGTGCAAGATGCTGCTCTGAGGTCTGACATCTGCCAGAGGAACCTTCTTCTGTATCCCATCAGTGGGATCAATACACTGTGTGAGGACATGGAAAAGGGCCTTCTAAGCTATGGCACTTCAATTGTGACATGCTCTTCTCTCAGATGTCCAACAGGTGCTGATATTGGTTTCATTCCAGCATCAAGTTAAAGTTTGCCTTTTTTTACAAAATACACTGGGACCTAATGACTTCAATGTGGTTTTGTATACATGATTTTATACCGCTTCAACCTTAACCTTAATTATGCAATTGTTTAATATGCTTTTCGGCTGTTTAAACGATTTTTATTGTTTAATTAAATTTTTTTAATTAAATTTTTCCAAATGATTTCATTGTAAGTATCCCTGAAATATTATGATACAGGACCAGATATAAATACTGAAAATGAATAAATATTGAAAAGCTTGCAGTTATGTTATGTTATGTTATGTTATGTTATGTTATGTTATGTTATGTTATGTTATGTTATGCTGATCCGATTTATATACCATGGGATCCAACAGGCAAACTGTAACCTTTCTAGGCTTTCACGTTTATCTTCTCAACATATCCTACTCCTCATCCCCTGGATTCAGATCTGTCACTGTATCTTTATCATGGCAGCTATAGTTGCTACCAACTAGGGTTCCCTCAAAGCTGTGGTTTCAGTCTCTGGTTGGGAGGCAATTTCCTACTGATATAAAACATAGTCTACCTTTATATTTCAAAGTATAGGAGAAAACGGGAAGTCGGAAAGAGCTCACAGATCCAGAAAGGGAGGAGACAGCATACAAGTTAGTATAATCTTTCCAGAGTTAGTAGAGTTCAGTCTTAGTTGAACTACAGTCCTCCCTCCACATTTTTGGGTTTGACCTTTGCAAATTTGATTATTCATGAAGTATATGCTTGCTTCCCCCTGCCCTGGATTCTCCTCCTCTCATTCCCTTGCATTGCTCACCGAGGCTTGTGAATCCTGTGTTTAAAATGGACATTTTTTCATTTTTGGCAAGCAACCCCTCACCACTACTGGAGGCATGTCCTCTCTGCCAGGCAGCTGCACCTTCTTCTGTTAATGGCTGCAAATTCAGGTGCTCTCTTTGTTCCTGCCCTTTCCCTCTGGAAGGAATCTCCTTTCTCAAGATGGCAATTGGAAGTAATTAGAACACCAGACCTCAGTGCTCTGCTAGTCTCCATTTGAGGGGAAAGTACCGGTAAGCCCTTGACATTGTCTTTTTTCTTCCCCTGGGTGCGCTGGGGCCAGAGTCAAGGGAATGAGAGATGGGAGTTCCAGAGGGGAGTGGTAGGAGGATCACAAGTGGTGTTATTCATAATTTTCCCACTTTTGTGAAGCACTTCAAATCCTCACAAATGTGGAGGGGCCACCGTATTAATATGGGAAACTCATCCTAACTGCAAGCATGTATTTTCCATGATGTTTGCGCATTTGTAGACACACAGTCTTGCAACTCCTCTGGATACAAATTGTGTGGTGTTGCTTCTGCCAGCCACCACTCTTCTTTCCCTATTTTATTACCAGTTGGGTTTTTTTTAATGTTTTGAGTTTGTGTAATTTCACAGTTTGTGGTGTTACTATTCACCACAAATACTGTGCTAAGTTGGATCTTAATTGCTTTCAACAGACATTAAATGCAGTGCTTTTAAATCTTACATTTTCAGTAGACACCATCAAATTTATGAAATAAATAAATAAAATCTTAAGCTTTCAACAATGGAACAGCAATGTATAGATCCAAGTTTAAGACAGTGTGAGAGAAAATCTATCTGGTTACACCCAGCCTGGAGCACATTTTCCTACATCTTATATTTTCCTACCATTCCTTTGTCATCCCTTTTTAAAATCTCAGAGTAGGCAGAGTGCTAATAATTTACCATCTGCATTTGGGACATGCTGTATTGAAAACAAACTCACTGCTAACTGTAATAAGACCCAAGTTCTGATATTCCCAAAAGCTGGGAGGAAATAAGATGTTCCTTAAATGGGAATAACACTAAACAAGGCTTTTGTACTAAATATTTGGGAATTCAGATGCAAAATACTAGTTTCTAGTCAGAGCAGAGAAATATAGCAATTGATTCTGCCAATCTTAGACAACTGTTTATTTATAGGTTTGTTTTTTTCTTTGTTTCTTTGTTTGTTTTGCAACAAGGTGCTCCATTCATTTTTTCTGGTATCCAGGTATACAAAGCTAAAACTCTGGCCCAGCTCACTTATGGTGTCCCTATTTTGACTTCAGGGTTTAGCTTACAGGTAGAGAGAATGTTTCTTAAAAAAAAAACTACTTGGCTTATGCATTTCCAATGCAACTATATATCTGGAAGAATGTATTCAATCAGTTAAACGTAAGGCTTGAATTGATGTCCTTGGACTGATGCCCTAAAATGGTGGCTACAACTATATGTTCTTTCTTTTCTAGTCTGCCTTAATTAAGAATACTACAAGTTTGCCTTAGAGCAGCCGTTCTTAACCTTTTCTTTATCAGGAATCTCCTGTAAATACAATTTGTTACTGGGGACCCCCAAAGACTTAACTCAAGATTTAAATATTTAAATTTAGATGTATATATTTAAGTTTACATTTAAATATTGAAATATTCATTTATTTATTAAAAGCCTTTAGAGACTAGGATTCAAATTCCTGCTCAGATACTGGGTGACCTTGGGTAAGTCACATTCTTTCAGCCTCAGGGAAAGGCAAAAACAAACCCTCTCTGAACAAATCTTGCCCAAACCTCCTTGTGACAGGCTCACCTTAGGGTGCCACAAGTCAGAAGTGCTTTGAAGGCAAATTAGGGAGCAATTTCTGCACCTGCACCTCACCCCCTTGACGTCCTTGTTGCTGCTGCTGTTAGTGTCCAGTGGAAGGGCTTCACAGACCCCCTGTGAGGGTTCCGTGGACCCTCGGAAGCCTGTGGACCCCAGGTTAAGAACAACTGCCTTAGAGTGCGCACTATATACTGGAAAACCTTCTGCAGAAAAGCCAAATAACTAAAGCAATGTATGTGAATTTTTATGCATAGGAATTATACATGGCTCTTTTTAAGAAAATGGAAAGGAAAAGAAGGAAGCTAACTACACTTCTGTGCAACACACTCAGTAAATGAAGGAGCCCTCCAGTTTAACAGCCTCTGAAGCGGTCATACAGAAAACTCAGCTGAAAAGTAGACTGCTGCCTGCGATAAGAGCTATTGTGTTCACTTCCTCAATGGCTTATGGGACAGAGTCTTTTAGAGTGGTTAAATCTCACAGGAAACATTAGGTTACATTTAATTCTGAAACATTTAACAGGTTCTTGCGATAAAAGGTATTGTTTCAAGACCGGTCAAAACATCCGGAAGAAGGGGGTTAAGAGTTCTGTGTGAGTGCGGCAGAAGCTAGCATGCTTAATTTAGACTGCCAGAGATAGCTATCAGGCTTGCTTCCAAAAAATAAAAAAGAAAGCATAGCAGTAGCTTCTGTGGGAACACTTTCTGAATAGTGTGGGCAGAACACCGTAAGTTATCATCATAAATAAATAAATAAATAACAATGCTTTTGAAAATAAACTACATACAGTAATGCTTAGGCAAGATTTTCTTGCATAATACTAACACTCCTACCATTTGTTCCAGATTCTCCAATGGCAGCAACAGAGCAACACATTGTCAGGCACAGGATACTCCAAGCATATATCAATGCTGCTAATGTTATGTCTTGCAAAGTCAAACAATACAACAGTGTGGCTAATACTTGGCTTCCTTTTGACAGTTTAAATTACTAACAATGACTATCAGAAAATCTTGAAAACAACTTACTAGAAGAAAGTCCCTGATTCATATTCCAGAAACTGCTCTTGTAAAAAAGAACATCTTTGCATCTGCCCAGGCTAATATGATACTCTTGTGAGAATATGCATCACTCCAGAACATATCTGTCTCAAAGGATGCTCAAGGCTACTAAGAAAAAGGTTAAATATATGAAGCCAATACTTCCCAAAACTAAAGCTAACCCAAAGTTGAGTTAAAATGGTAAGCATTTAGGAAGCTCATCAAGTTATACTCTGCTTTCCAAATGACATAGTGGTCCTGCATATATTGCACAAGGTGTTCTCTAATGACCACTACTATCAGAGGCTGAAAACGCAGCATGGCAAGGTGAAAAGACGGAAGGACTGCTGGCAGGAAGCCAGCAGTACGTCAAGTGGTGAGATTCCATCAACATCAGATATCATGTAGCCCAGGGATGACAAACCATCAGCCAACAGTTCATATTTGGCCTTGGTGATGCTCCTCCTCAAAATCCCACCCACCTTTTCTAACACACTTGAAAGCTGTTGTTTGAAGGAGCAGTATCCCAAGGCTTTCCACATCTCCTCTTGTCATGGGGAAGCCTTAACTCCAAGGTCTTTGCTCAATCTTTGCTGATGTAAACAAGGCAGCAAGTGTGATTCCAATGCCTCTAATGAGGAGAATGACTATGTTAAAATGCAAATTCTAAATACACATTATAGTGGTATCTTCTTGGACCAACCAAAATCTATCAGGCTAGCTTTCAAAGCCCACTGTTTTCCATAAGGCAAAGGTGGTTAAAAAAATCACAGAGGAAGAGAAGTGATGAAGTCAGACTCATAGCTTTGCACCTTGCTTCCTAAAGATGTGACAGTGAGGATCCCTGGAGAATGAAAGCCATGCCCTTCACCCCTAAAAGGCATGAGGAAGAAAAGCAATAAAAGAAAGCAGTTAAATTTTCTTTCTCCATCTGCAGCCACAATCTGTCTCCCTTTGAAAGTTGTGTCTCTCTCCATCCTGCATGGAGCCATAGGTCCCTACGCTGGCATACCCCAGTGATGACCTCCAGAAGCCCCCATGCTGACAGCTGCACAAATAACTGAAGGTACTGTAACAGGTATAGTTTGTCAAATGGAGCCAAATTAGATCACTGTTGACTATTTTAAAGTTCGCATGGAAAGCAGAGCCATGCCTGGTAAAAGTGACTTTAATGCCACAGTTCATGATGCTGAGTATGACCACTTTGACCTTCTATACTCCTGAAGGGAAATACAGAGTGAGAGTACCAATAATATTTCCTGTTCCCAATGATTACAGTCCTCCCTCCACATTCACAGGTTTGACCTTCATGAATTTAATTATTTGAAAGAAGTGTGCATGCCTCCCCCCCATTCTTCCCCTCCCATTCCCTTGCATTTTGCTGGGTGTGAAGAAGGCAGGCATGTGCCAGGCAAAATGCAAGAGAACTGGGGGGGTGGCATGCACATGCCTTCCTTCACCCCTCTGGAGCTTCCACTCCCACTTCCTTGCCTTTGGTTCCAGGACCGAGAACACCACTGAAGCAAAAGGCAAGGGAATGGAGGAAAGGCATGTACATGCCTTCCTTCTTCCCTCCAGAACTCGCTCTCCCATTCCCTTGCCTTTGGCCCTGGTGTGGAGTATAAAGGCTGAAGCACCAGGGCAAAAGGCAAGGGAATGGGAAGGGGATTGCAGAGACGAGTTATTTACAGTTTTTCCACTTTTGTGAAGATTCAGTGCCTCAAACCTTCATGAAGCAGAGTGGCCACTGTAGTCAGAGGCTTTTTTTTCCATTCTGTTAGCATCAACCAGTGTACTTTTTCAAAATTCCACTTTCCAGTATTCTGCCACTAACTGTGTAATTTGGTTTTATTTGACATATCTTTTTCTTGGTGTGTATACATGTGTATGCGCCCACAGTGCGGGAAGGAATGTAATGTTGTTTGATTGCAACTCCCATGAGCCCTAATCTGGAGAGCCAATGGTGAGACATGACTGGAATTGGAGTCAAACAACATCTGGAGGGCAACATGTTCCCCAGCCCTCTTATAGTGAATATGGGGTTCAAATGTCTGACTTAACTTACTTATATCTACTCTAAACCAGCACTTGTTTTTCTGTATCCATCTTGTTGGTTCTTTCTTTCCTTTTGACATGTTTTAGAAATCAAGGAAGATCAATACAAATATCAGGAAGAGAATGGTTATTTACTCTCAAGCTATGGAAAGTAGCACAGTGAATCAAGCACAATTTCATTTGCAGAAAATGAAATGTATGCCAACAAACGAGGACAGTTTATCAAAGAAAGAAGAAAAACAGACTGGTAAAAGCCAAAGGAAAGCAGATGACTAAGCAAACCCTTTTGTAAACATACTCCCAGCTGTACTTTTAGTCTAATAGGAACTCTGGTTGTTGAGCAACAAGTTACCTTGCTTTAAGATAACTAAAGCTTTAAAAAGAGTATATAAACACTCATGACTCATAGAGAAACCCCAAAGCATAAGCACACTAGACATTTATCTTTTAAAAACAAAAGACACCAAGTCTGGCTCTGCCGTGCAAAAGATCATGAGACTGCCAAGCACTTGGAGAAAATTTAAAAATAAATTGATAGACCTGATGAGTTGTACTTTCTTGCTTGAACTTTGTAGAAAGTATCCCTGCCCTGCCCTCTGCCAGCTACAAATTGCCTTTAGAAAAAAAGAAAGGCTCCAGTTTAGTTAAGTCAATACACACACACAAATACATTGTGCAAAACCTGATGTTTAAGAAGTAAACACATCAGAAGACCAAATTTAAGAAGTAAACACACTGCAAGTGCTTCATTGCACACTCCCTAATACAAACACAGTGGGCCCTCCGGATATGCAAATACCCTCCAGAATCTCTCCAAATGCCCCAAAGCCAGATGATCACATGCCATGTTATTAAATGGTGGCAACATGTGCATCAATGCCTCATTGTGTCTGTGTTCACAATGCTGCCATTTTATGTACACAACGTAACAATCTGTGGTCAGTGGAAATCACAGATCTGGAGCCCACAGATCCGGAGGGTCCATTATAGTTTCCTTATAGATTGTCCTCATCCTTGAGGTAATAACAAGTAGGTCTCCTATGCTTGAATGTACGATACTCGTTTAGCTAGCACAGGTAACTGTCAGGGATTCTGGAAACTAAAGTCCCCAAACACTTAGGCCATTTCCACAAAAGACTGTTGTGGTGCTATTATTCTACTTTCAACATCCTATGGAATCCTGAGGTTTGCAGTTTAGGGAGGGGCCTCAGAGAGTCAAAGGTTGAGAATGACTCACTCAGTTAAGGTCTTCTATTACTATACAAAGCTTAATCAACTCAACTACTGTGGGTAATTTCCCTGTCTTTACCAACTTCTTAGACCATTGCAATCTTCAGAGGAGACTGTATAGTCCATGTCACAGACTAAAGATTTGTCTTTGACAATAGCATAACATTTTCTCAGCAGCAACTTGCCCTTGTGGAATGATTTCTTGCTTTTGACAAATTAGGCTTCAATGCTGGCATGTTTAATTCATTTATTGATTTTTTTTCTTTTACTCTGGCTTTCCCCATAGCTGTTCTGTTCTGAACTCTCTCAAATACTGTATTGCTGTTTTTTTAATAGTCCTATTGTCTTGTATTGTCTTCAGGATTCGAGCAAATGAGAAACAATACAAATATGTTTCAAATATAACTGCAAGATTTTCCAGTTCTACAGCACGTGGCACAACAGCCACAAACATATATATACTTCTGAGCAGCTGCTAAATATGCAATGTTGGAGACATCTTAAGAGATCTGGTTTATTAACATTGAAAAGATTCTCAAGACATGGCTTTAAAGAATTGCTAAGAAATTTTTTTGTTTGTTCGCTTTACTCACTAAAAAGTGTGGGTGAGTGGGAGACAGAGAGAAAGCATGTTAAAGTGGGGAGTTTTTTGGTAATGATTTTATACTTTTAAAAATATAACAGTGATTTAATGTGATGATTACTTAACTGTGTTTTAACTTCCCTATTATCATGTTTTTATCTGATCTTGTTCTTAGCCTTTGTAAACCATCTTGGGTCCCATGCTGAGAAAAGCATGCATACAAACACAATAAAGAAAAAAGTATAATAAAGAAATGAAAATGACATAAGTAAGTAGAAATCCTTGTTCCCTTGAAATATTCAAGGAATACTGAAAATGTCTCTTGGGCAGAGGTTTTATACCTTGAAATGTACTGGGTCAGAAAAGGTGACATTAGATAACATCTTTGAAGACATCTCCTTTTGACTCAATAAACAAGTAACTTGTAATAGTTTGAACCTGGTTTGAAATTAACATAGCAGAAAGGTCTGGGCACACATTTTGCAATTCATAGCCAAAAGAAAGATAGCAGCATTTCCTTAATATACATGATGTCAGACACTTAGATTAGAATAACTAAAAGACAGATTGATCTGCGAGACAGTCCTCCATTTCGTTATTGTTAACGATGAATATTTTATATACTCCAGCTGGTGTTCTTGCATGTTTCAAGGGCTGGCAGCAGATACTCTAAAGAGTTATAAGCAAAACAGAAACATTTAGGATAACTAAACAAATTCTCTAGTAGAAAATCAGAAAACATTTTTCCCCACAGAAAACCACCACAGGTTGCATCCAGACTTAGTCATACGTACAGCAGACTCCCTGAAATGAAGGCAGCTTAAGCTAGTCATGACTAAAGTCCTATTGAATATATTGAGTCAACCTTAAACTGTAAAAGATTTTCTCAATTTGTACTGTACCCAAGTATGTTCTTCAGGTGAAACCCTTTTTATTCCCAATAATGTAAAACTATACCATAGTGAGAGGGAAAAGAAAAGTATGTATACTTATGAATAGGAAAAAAAATGTTTACACATCTAGCTGCTCAGAAATTTTAGAAATGTTTAAAAACTATCCATCCCAGCAATTATGTTCCCCTATAAGTACTAACAGTAGCTAGCAATTTGAAATACAAACTCAGTGTTGTTTTCAGCAATTTTCAAAGAGCAGTAATGACCTTTTACAATAGTGCTTGATATTTTCTAACAAGTAAGGATCTGTTTAGTAAGTATATCCAAATAAAGAAAAAATATCATTTAAAAACACATAGATTAGGATGATTTATTGACCACAGAACAAATTGTAACTGAACAACTGAATCACTCAAAAGACAATCTATTTTCATGTCAAAAATATTTCTAGTTACATGATTACAGTTCTATTTCTGCAATACCAAAGTGTTTGACTTTCTAACTAATATACACTGTTTAAAATTACTTTTACCAAGATATTCACCAGAAGTTATATCATACCCAAGACTAAAGACGAAGAAAGTAATCTCATATAAATGATCTTGAACCAGGGAAAGAGAGGAGAACCAAATGAGTGATCAGCCTTTGCTTAAACTGAGCTGTCAGCACTTCCTTCAGTACTTGAAAGTTCTGTTTCTCACTAACAAAGAGGGTCTTCTATTGGAAAATAAAGGTCATTTATGGTGCAACCTTCCTACGTCAGTAGGCCAATTTCATCTGTGAGTTTCACTTCAAGTATGAAATTCCTCTGACATACAAACAAGAATAAGAAAACATAGGTTAAAAAATTAGATTCTCAAAGAGCCTTTCTAGAAAATAAAGCTATAAAGTTGACAGCTTGATCTTGCGCATATTAACCCACAAACAGTCTAAAAGAATATAGTGAGTCTTCTATGTGAATAAATGTGCAGCAGATCAATTATAAAGCTATGAAAAACTGGATACATGTAGATCCTGAAAGTTTTGAGACTACAGCACTTTAAAATGCACTCTCCCTGAGTCACACTTTGTGTATATTGACTGCAACATATACAGACTGTTGCAGAGTGGTTTGGTTATCCTACAGATGAGCCTTGAAAAGGTATGTGCTTGTATGTACACACAACATATTTGTTTCTACACAAAATTATTTTTTCCACAGCAACCTTTTTTTTTTTTTTTTTGCACAAAAACTCAGTTTCCACAAACATGCAGGGGTATGTGCAAAACTGCTGGGGAGGGGGGTTACACAAAGTACAATAGTTTTGCACTTTGTGTTTCTAAAATCATGTTGGCTTTTTGTAAAACAAAAACAAAACATGTTTTTTTACAAAAAAACGTTCTTGATCATTTTTGTGCAGCCCTCCATCTATTTCTGTGTAGAATTATTTTCTAAGAACATTTGGGACATGCAAAAACCAGGCCCAAATTGCAGAAATTTCTCATTTGTGTCTGACCAGGACATTTTCCAGCTGGGAAATGAGTAAAAGTTAATATTCTTTCCCTTTCTATCCCAGAGATATTCCCAACTCGAGTGATAAACAGAGAAGGCCCTTTCCACACTACACAGTTATAGCGCTATTATTCCACTTACAACATCCTGTGGAATTCTGGGGTTTGTAATTTACTGAGGCCCAAGAGCTCTCTAGCTGAGAATTCAAAACGCGTCTCCCTAAACTGCAAGCCCCAGGATCCCATAGGATGTTGAAAGTGGAATAATAGCACTATAACAATGTAGTGCCCTAAAACATGGGAGAAAATGCACTATAATGATGTGAGTGCTGGATTAGGGTTCAAATCCCTATTCTGCCATGCAACTCTCCTGGGTGACTGTGAGCAAGTCACAATCCCTCTCAGCCACAGAGGAAAGCAATTTAAAAAAAGGTTCTGAAGAAATCTGGTCAAGAAAATTGCATGATAGGTTCACTTTAGGGTCACTAGGAGTTGGAAACAATGTGAAGGCACACAACAGCAACATGCAACAAGTTCTTCCACTGATCTGCTTGACAAGCTGGTCACTACAAGTCTGGTACCTTTCCGTGCCCTTCCATGCCTTCTGTCTCCCTCAACCTTGCTAATCTGGTAGAGCAGCAACTATTCCACACGGACAGGCTTTAGTAACTTGAAATGCTAACACAAAGCCATAAGTTATGAAGTTGTACTCAGCTGTAAGTGCAACCTGAAACATATATGTACCAGTTCACTGTAGTTCACTGCGGCATCAGCCATGTGCATTTATCTAAGCCAGGGGTGTCAAACTGAATTTCATCTTGGGCCACATCAGCAATATGGTTGCCCTTAAAGGGTTGGTTCTATCTGTAAGACTACATAAATGTATCTACTCTTTTATCATATTAAATAACAGCCTCTGCATTCAATTATTACTGGTACTAGTAATAACTAGCTCTGTAAGCAGAAGTCTATGAAAAATAATGGCAAGCAGATATTCAAGTGTACAACTATTGTACAATTTATTGAAAAATAAGTTTTGAAAAAAGAAAGGTTTTTTTTAATCATTAGACAAATATTACCTGTGCTTTTTTCTGCTCTTTCCCTCCCCTGTGCCTCCTTCTGCTCCTTCCTCCCCTGTGGCTGCTTCTGCCCCTCTCTGTACCTGGCAAGCCTGATCCCCACATTGTGGGCCCCTGGCTGCCAGTATTCTGAAGAGGGACCCAGAAGCCAGTACTTGCAATCTACTTCTACTTCTGATTGCTCCTCTTTCCAACTCTTGTGAGCCGTGCAGAATGTTGCCAGGGCAACCTGCAGCAATGCTCTGACAGCAAGACTTGGACAGAGGAGCAGTCAGAAGTAGAAGTAGATCGTGAGTGCTGGCTGTTAGGCCCCTCTTCAGAATACTGGCAGCTGGGGGCCCACAATGTGGGGATGAGGCTCAATAGGCAGGGGGAGTGCCGCAGCTGCAGGAGAGGTGTGAGGGCCACATGAAATGGCCTGGCGGGCTAGATTCAGCCCATGGACCTTGGGTTTGACACATGTGATTTAAGGGAATAGAAAAACTTCAGGCTTGAAAGGTCATGTTTCTTTTTAACAAGAAACCTGAGATGTATCTACTGGATCACTCACTTAGAATGGAGGAACTCCTTATTAAGAATTTATTTTGAATACAGCTCACAGTCTTCTCACATAAAAATCCAATTATAAACATACCTTTTTTTTCATTTCAGAAATATAAACCTGGGGTGCGGAGGAATAGCCATTTTATGACTGCTACTGCTAAAAAGCAGTGCTTGCCCAGAAATCTACAATTAGATCCCAGTTTATATTCTTCATGTCTGTTTGTTTATAATATTGGTGACTCATAGGTGATTAGATCTGCAAAGTGCAATACATTATTTCTGTTCTAGAAGAGTTGTAGTCAAGAAAATGACCGAACAAAAATAACTCACAAAACCAATAATGCAACAATAAAAGAGATCTGTGGCTGAGGAATTTTGTATGTTTTTTGAGTGAGATTATTACTGATTGTTATTGTACTGGTGTTAACTGCTTTGATTTATATTCTGTGATAAAGGAAGACAGGGAAAAAATATTTATCCACCTAGGTTTGAAAAAACTCTGTAGAGAAGGGCTGAAGCAACCAAGAATCCAATAGAGTTCAACACAGATCTAAGTATGTTTATAAAATGTATCTTGTAGTTTTTCCATTCTTGTGCCTCTGTAATGACTCATTAAGATCAAAAAGTGATTTCCCCCCCCTTTATATGTAATTTGGGTTTTTACTGATATGCAACATATGGATGACTACAATTAGAGAAAATAAAGCAGGTGGAGTAGAATTTTAGAACTTGTAATTTTCCTTTGAAAGACCAAGGCAGGAAACTTTTCGTATTTGAGAAACAATTTTGAAGTACAAAATGCACAGGTACACCAATATTTATTAAGAGTGCATACATATATCAGTTCTGTAACTTCTCTGAACTTTGTTGTGGTAAACCAACATTAACACGCATCTGTGTGCAATTCTTCATAAATGACATTATCTTATTTTGCACTAAGGAATCTACTTCGAAGTACAAAAACCAAAGTCAGTAGTTGGGTTGGTCTGTTTTCCAGGTCTGACTATTTGTCTCTGTCTGCCTATCTATCCACATCAATACAATTTGATTCTGTATCTTCTACCAGTTACCGCAGCTTGCGATGAAATTATCTGGCTTCAATTCAAACTGCCCCAAACAGAGGAAACTGGAGGTAGGCAGGTTCTCTTTCCTCCTATGTGGTTTGCTTGTTGAAATCATATTGAGCAATCTAGACTACAATCAGCTTTCTCCACTGTAACTTTACTGTCTGTGGCACACTGCAGCCTATACTCTTTGGCAGATCTTTGTGTAGAGTGATATTAGGAGAGGAACCTAGCGTGAGCAGAGACGGTGGACAATCCCCTAATTCTGGGGTTCCTCCCCATCACGAGCCACCATGCTGGTGTTGGTTAGCCCTAACTGGAGGAAGGAGGGTGCCTCTCCAACTATGATTCTGTTCCTCATACTGTAGCACAGAGAAGTTGCCATTAATGAAGGAAGGAAGGCAGACAAGTGGTAATAAGCAATTTTAAAAGAGATTCCAGTAAGAGACACAATAACAGAACTGGCCCCAATTACCTTGCTATGCTTTAGTTATGCTGGGTCAAAACATACTTTAAAATATAAAATCTGTGTTTTAGTTGTTTGGACACCCTCAAGGCTAAGGTAGGAATATAAAATTAAATACATTAATAATACATCTACAAATTAGAGTTACTGATACGAGCTCACACATGTTTAGTGATGTTTAACTTTATGAATAAAACAATGAAAAATATAAGCTATATTATTTGGATTAAAAAACCTCTGCTTGCGTAGTTGGAAAAGTAATTGCAAAATGCTGTGTCAGAAAACCCATTTAAATAGCCTAATTAGGAAACAGTAACTTTGATGTATTCCAGTAACACACGTCCAAACACACACACATACACACCAGCCCAAGAAAGAAACCTCAGGCAAAAATCAAAGATTTTGTAATGTTTTCTGCTGTAAACAGTTCTTTTCTCTTTCCCTCTCCTTTGCTATACTAATGTGGTTTCCTCTAACTTTCAAACACACATTGTTATGTTCATGGAAAAAAAATATGAATACTGTTTACATGCTTTTTTCTCCCCCAGTGAAATAGGCCTACATTACCTATTATAATTCCCTCCATTTAGCTTTCCCAGTTGTAATTACTCTATAAAGATTGTGAAATGTTTCCATGTTTCTGTTGCTATTTGTCATCAAGTCAGCTTCAACTTATTGTGACCCAATGAATGAGAAACCAAGACCTCTAAGGTATTAACAGTGCTATTAACAACCTTGTATTAATAATGTTTAAGATCAGAAAATAAATAAGATGAAAAGAGCACCCTCTCTTTTCTGTACTGATACCCATGGTCATGTCTAAAGTCTTCACACAGTAGAATGTACTGCCTCATTTTCACATATGGGAAGTCTTTGTTAGATATAACCCTGGTTAGCACATGCAAGAAAATGGGACACAATTGCAGTTAAACTACCTGAAAAAGCCAGATATGTAAGTGGCTGGTACCATAAGGCAGCAGGGTATAGTGGTCTGAGCACAGAATCTTGCCAAGAAAACCCTGTGAAAGGGTTGCCTTAGGGTTGCCACAAGCTGGAAATGACTTGAAGACACACACCCATAAAAGAACACATAATCCAAGTAGGGTAGAAATAATGAAATCACCTAAAACTTTTTTTCACCATACAACATTAGAACAGAGGTGAATAACTTTGGCAGACTGAAGGCAGGAAAATCTCTGTCTCTGGAACCTTCTAGGTGCTTCATGGACTGCCAGAAGTTCCTTTTAAATGGAGAACAAACAAATCAAAACTGAAGCGTCTGAAGGTCCACTTCTGGATTTGAAGAATGGGGATTTTTTTCATATTCAAAAGTGCAGGAGAAGGAACAACCTAATTAAAATGTGAATCACTGTTCCTGGAGGTTTCCAGAAGAAATAATTCACCCTTTTTGCCATGAAAAGAAAGGCCAGCCTCAGGAAATCTGGAGGATTTGGGGACTTCAATAACAGACGGAGGGGGCCCCATGCAGCCCCAAGTCCACATTTTGCCCACTGCTGCATTATTTGTAACATAGTAATTTACTTAGTAATGTAAACGTTACTAAACTGTAGAACTGGTATCAGACAACTAAAATGAAATAAAAAGCCATTAGCTTAAATCCAGTGTCATGCTCACATTGCAGCATCAGCACAATGGAGCTTTCTGCCCTTCCTCTTTCCCACTTTTAAACCTCAAATCCACTTGACCCCCATTTCTGAAGAGTTGTCTAGTCCTTCAAAGCAACTTTTTCTGAAGTCATGGAAGACCACCTGGAAACTGATAAAACCAGTAATCTTAAGAGAAAACGATTATAAGATGCTGCACAGGTGGTACATAACTCCAACACAAATGGCAAAGATATACAAAAATTTAAAAGATACATGTTGGAAACGTGATCAGAGCGGCTCGTTTTATCATGTATGGTGGCGTTGTAAATATGCGAAGAGTTTCTGGGAGTCGGTGCAGGATAAAATTCAAGAAGTGTTCAGAAGAAAATTTATCCTGTCACTACAAATCTATTTATTAAATATGATGGAGGAGTTACAGTTAAATGAATCACAAAAAAAGATATTTATATATATGATAACAGCAGCCAGAATTTGTTATGCCCAGGTTTGGAAAACAAAAAGTCCTCCTAGATTAGAGGACTGGCTGTTAAAACTACACGAGATGGCTGAAGCAGATATTGTGATAGAATCTTTGGAAGATAATATGAAAAATAAATCGAGAGAAGAGTGGAAAATGGTAGGTCCGATATGGGAAGCTTGTCGGGGAAAGAAAGCTATTAGTTTTTCAGATACATGATAAGTTTAAATATTTATAGAAAAATGATATGTCAGGAGAAATTAAAACTAGGTAAAGTTTAAAAGACTAAGGAAAAGGCAAATAAGGAAGCAAAAGAGGAAATAAGAAAGTATAACTTTTTTTAATAAAACAAAAGAAGAGATGAAGAAGGAATGTTATAGATAAACGAAGCAATGGAACCTGAGTTTTGGCAAGAGGGGGGAATAAGGGGGTTATATGTTTATATTTTATTGTATTGTAGTATATATGTTTGCGTTGTATCTTTTGTTATGTTTTAGTTTGTGATAAATGTCATGTATTATTTGTTTTGTTGTTGTGTATTTTTCTCAAATAAATAAATGCATAAATGCATAAATGCATAAATAAATAAATAAATAAAAACAAAGCAACTTTTTCTGAGGGCACAAAAGAGGAAAGTCATCCACTGTTGCTGCTGCAGAAGCAATTCCAGCACTGGATCCTTCAGTTATATTCTGGCCTCAGAAGTATCTTTTATTCATCATCAGTCAATCCTCAAGGCATTTGTCTACTTAAAGCAGAGCTCACACAGTGCTATCTTTCTTTAGGGCCAATGCTCTGAAAAGTCTTAACTGAATTCCTCAGAAACCATTTCCCGCCCTTCATTTATTTCTGCTCTCCTTATTACCCCAAGATTCCCTGCAGCAGGCTGCTTCACAGGTCCAGGCCTAGATTTTTTTGCTAGAAACACTGCTGGATGAACTAAGGGGCATTACATATGCACTGTGTTTTCTCTTCTTTCCCAGTAAGCTTTTAAACACCAGAGATGTGACTCTCCTTTCTAAAAAAGGAAATCCACAAACATTCCATATACACTGAAAGAAATGGGAACAGAATAGACTGCATGTGGCACGCAAAAAACTAGGTCACAATTTTAAAAAGCCATTTGGATTACTCTATTTAAGGGTTGCTCCAAGTATGCTAGCTTATTCATGAGACATATACAGTAGGTTCCAGTAGGCTTCATACTTTCACAGTGTCCACATAGAACATGCATTTCCTATGAGACTTGCAAAATTCTAAGTGTGTACAAATTCCATCTGAAATGTGTAGGTGTTAGCTGGAAGTAAAAGATAATTGCACTAAGCTAGGGGTGGGCAACTGCAGGGCCACCCTCCTTCAGGAAACTCCTTCCAGATTACACTGGTGCAACCAGGGGAAACATCACATAACTTCCCGGAGCTGAACAAAATCAGGGCTTAAAAAAAAAAGATTTCCAGAGATGGATGTGAGCAAATCGCTCCTGGCCACCATGTTTTTGTGGCGGTTTGGCTATTTTATTTGTGTGTGTGTGTCTGTGTTTCAGCCAAATTCTGGGGACATGAAGGGTGTCCTTGGAGGCCATAAAATAACACCCTAGGCCCATCTACTGGCCACAGCCCACACTTTCACCACTCCTGTACTAACGCCTTGTGCTACAAGGAACAGGGGTACAGTAGATGTCCTAAGAGAACTAACTTGAAAGTCTGGAAGGAAGGCAATACAAAACAACAATACATACTGAAAAAGTAGAGAAGAGTTCGAGACTTAATTTCTAAAGTTTTACAAGCTGTGCTATGAAGAGTAAACACATCCAGAATTGACCAAATTTGGTGCAAAGGCCAGTGCTAACACTACATCATAGATATGGATGGGGAAAAGTCATCTCGAACTCAAAATGCGGGTACTAAGTGGCTGTGTAAAACTCCACGCTGGAAAACTTAGTTCTTACACAAAAGACACCTATCACAACATCAAGCTGAGATCTCAGCAAAAGGTAAGAAAAATAAATTCACAAAACTGTGAATTCTAAGAAAATAATTAGGTAACTTTTAAAAAACACTAATGCCACTGGGATTTTTAGTGTTTTCCCTGATATAGTTCTTACATGGGATGACTGGTGATAGCTATGAATTAGGAATGAACAAACATGAAATTGAATTTCTAGGCAGAACTGAATATTTTATGTCAGTGTGAATGATGCTTACCCTGTATTGATGGAAATTATTTCTATCAGTGGGTTCTTTCTAATCTTTGGCAAATCCAATCGAGCTCCTCCCAACCGTTTTCCATTATCCTTTTTCTGACCCAGCAATCTCACAGAGTGACCTTGAAATAAAGAAAAAAATAGCACCATTACACATAAAACATTCCAACCAAACAATATGAATTTAGTTAAAACAAAAAAAGCCCCATATCTGCCATTCCACACTCATTTATTGAAGAGCAAGTCTCACTGAGGTCAACAGGAGCTTTTCTGAGTAGACATACACAGGATCACAGTGCAATGTGTTACATTATGAATTTTCTTTTGCTAACAAACCACTAATCAAGCAAAGAGAAATCCAAATAGCAAAATGAATTATTAAAAGCAAAGTCCCTCTTGTTTTATTTTCTTAAGCTGTTTGATATAAATAGGCCAATCAATTTAAAAAGTCAAACTCCTAAGCAACAGAATTCTGATTACAATTACAGCTGAAACAGTTTTACTGGGTTGAATTTTTTTTTTCTCTGAAAAATGATTAAGACTACAGAACTGAAAATGGATGGCAGTATGTTTGCTGGAGTCAACTTTAGCAAGAAGTTCCATTAAATTCCCACAAAGCACTGCAAGAAGACTCAGAAGAAGGAGCATTTCCACAATTTAACTCAGCTTGCGCTTCCCACATACAAGTGACACCTTAAATAATGGCTCATGGTCTGTTTAAGCACCGAGCCTATTCTACAGCATTCTGAAGAAGGAGATAAAGCTCTGCATTTAGGCTCGTTCATATTTTGACTTTAAAAAGCGAAGACGGGATTACTAGAGCCGAGCCACAGTCTGAGAGATACGTCAATGTTCCTGTTTTAAATGTGTCTCACCTTTTTGGCAGTAGAAGAGGCTATGGCACCAAGATCTATTAATTGCACTCATTGGCTTTGCTTTAAGCATGTGTATTGCCTCTTTAGACTGCAAGTTGCAGAAACATTTTTTTGCAAATCTAACTATTTCTTTTATTCAGAGTTTTCCGAGCACTGGCTTTAAATTACATATCCAAACAACAACATGGAGGACTGCTTATGATACACCTTTATGGAGGCTTCTATGTGGCAAATAGTCATTCTCACTGCTACCATACAAAACCCGAATTCAGTTTATGATTATATGATGAAAATCAGAAGTAATGCATGGTGTGCTGTTTCCCGTGAAAGAACTTCACATGAAACCACCAATTGCTATATAAAAGGCCACAAGACAGGAATGACTCTAGCTCAATAGCAGAATACATTTTTGGCATGAAGTCCCAGTCATTTTCCAGTAGCTCTACCCAGTGCAGGGAAAGACACAGCTGATGTCCTGAAGTGCTGCTGTTAGTCAATACCGACTTGTATGAATCACTGAGGCCATGAAGAAGAATAAGTAATTTAATGCTAACTTGTCAGTAAGATGCTGAATTCTTCTACTAAAGTCTTTTTCAGCCTTCCTCTATCTCATGTTCTCCAGATTACTGAAATATAACTATAAACTACAATAAACCACTTAAGTGATTTAAGTATCAGAATGAATAAATGCAACTACTATGAAGTTGTAGCTAGGGAAGGATGAAACAGCCCTAATGACTACCACCCCCGCCAAAAAAATCTAAATGTCTTCTGAATTAAGTAAATCATTTAGTTATGAATTCAGTTTAATGAAGCTGTGATAGTCTAAGATGGAATACTATAAAACACATAAAGAGTTCAACAGTTATCTAGAAAAGCCTTCATAGCAGTTAGGAATGTAGGAATTCTATAAAATCCTATGGTTATTTCAGTAACATATGGACCATCCTAACAGCACTCATAACAACAATCATGTCATTAGGTTAGACAACTCATTATTTCCCATTATAATCATTTATTAAGAACTCCTGAATCTAACAATATGCACCCTTCTTGTTAACTGAAGTAAACTAACACTGTCTAGCATGCACCAAAGTGTTAAAGAACATTATTTGGCTTCTCCCAGGACATATCCATGCTGCAAAATTATAGCAGTTTGACCCCACTTTAATTCCATGGCTCCACAGCACAGAATCCTGGGATTTATAGTTTGAGGAGATACTACAGTTCTCTGGTATAGAATTCTGAGTCCTTTGCTATTAAACGCCATGATTTCACAGGATATAACCATGACAGCAATAGCAACAGTATGTTTAGTGTACATACATCTTCAAATATTTTTCCAATGCGTTTAAACTTTTTAAAAATGAAGTAGAGATAAACTGAGTGGATATTGCATCAGAGGAGATGTGATGTGCAAATACATGGAACATGGAAGTAATACAGAAGTGATACAGAAATCCACAGCCTAAAGCAGAATATTTTTGATGGTCTTAAGTACACCTAACTGTGGATTCAATCTTATGCTAACAGAAACTATTTACAAAATGTCTATTAATATATTTATTTTGGAAATTAGGAAGCACTGACTATTGAAATACAAAATTCTAAAACATTGCCTTTGGAACTACTATAAGAGTAAAGACCATAGGCCATTTAAGGCATAGCAGGCTAAATTAATGAAAGATCTTTAAATACTTTAATGGTAAAATTTCCCTCTCTCCAGCCTATTATTAACTAATGTAACTCAAAATATGCATTTATTACTTTGTTTTTAGTTCTAGTATGCTACATTTCTGTAGTTTTAGTATGCTACAGAACCTCAGAAAACTCCAAATCTTAGAAAAATTTAAAATGGATAAAAAGACATATGGTTTTGAACAAGATTAGTCATAATTTGAATTACAGTTGTGTACAGATGATGAACATGTAATTTCCAAGATGTATAAACTTTTGTTGAAATTTGAAATGGAAGCAGAACAAATTAAAGAATGTATGATAAAATGGGCAAACGATTGTGGATATAATATACAGATAGATCAATGGGAACATATGTGGTTAAAGGGATTGAAATTTGCCACTTTGTTATAATCTTTAAAATATTTTCTTTAAGGTGATGGATAGGTGCCAGATAAGTTGCCTAGAATTTTTCAAGGTATTTCGAATCTACGTTGGAAAGGTGGGCAACATGAAGGTACATTTCATCATATGTGGCAGATATGTGAAAAAGCCAAAAAAAAAAAAAAGTAGGGGGGAATTCAAATCCATAGATTGAAGATTTTAAGGATTAAGACTCAACTTAAACTGGAAATATTTCTATTGGGACTGTGGGATGTACAACTAGAGAAGATTCACGGAAGATTATTTCAACATATGGCCACAACAGTAAAACTGTTATATGTGCAAATGGAAGAACTCAGAATTACCTGCTATGAAAGAGAAGTTGCTGAAATTGACCAACCTAGTAAAAACAGACAAACTGACTTCCTTGATCAGTAATGACTTTTCTTAAAGAATGGGACCCCTCATTTATTTTATTTTTTTGCAAAATAAAGAAAATGAAACGTTAATTTTGGTTTTTGATGATTAATAAGATCTGACTATGGGAAGAAGGGAAGTGATCTGTTACTAAGTGAAGTATGAGTAACATGTTTGTTTATATAACTGCTGACAAGATCAGAAGTCAATTTTATTCTGTTTTCTTTTAATATTTTTTCTTTCTTTACGTCATATAATTTTATTTTACTGATATAATCCATAAAAACATTGCAAAAAAAAAAAGAAACCTCCAGGTCAAATGGAGCCTTCTCCCACATATACGCATCAATAAAAACAATAATGAAATTATATTGAAGAGATATAAGGGTCTGTTCTTTTTCATAACGTTGTAGATGCTGTGTTCCTCCAGGTTGTATCCAAACTATGGCAACTGTAAGGTGATCCTACCACAGAGTTTTCTGGGTTCATAGTGTGTGATATACACAAGGTGGATTTCCATGGACAAGCAGGGAATCAAACCCTGGTCTCTAGAGTCATAGTCCAATGCTCAAACCACTACACCGCACTGGGTCACATATTAACATTTGCAGTAAATTCAACCTAAGTATGAAAAAGTGACATTAGATAATTTTAAAATTCTGCATGAGTATGTAGGAGAAGCTCAAGCACAGAACATAACCAATTGTTGTGGTAAACAAACAGGGCTGGGACCCAGACCTAGCAATGCTTAGAGCAGAGCCAAAGAAATTAGCGACCCAAGTTAATCAAGACATATTTGAGTCACATTCACTGTAAAAGATGTACTCTAAATACAACAATCAATATCCCAGTCAGTATATTTTTTTCAGTTTGTTGTTGTCTGCCTTCAAGTCATTGCTGACTTACTGTGACCCTCAAGTGAAACTATAACAGGGTTTTATTGACAGAATTTGTTCAGAGGTGGTTCGCCCTTGCCCTCCTCTGAGGCTAAAAGAGTGTGACTTCCCAAGATTGCCCAGTAGGTTTCCATGGCCAAGTGGGGAACTTGAACTCTGGTCTTCCAATGTCCTAGTGACCTACTCCACAACGCAAACAACTTCACCATTCTGACTCTCATCTTTTTCAGTACTTTACAGAAATAGAACTAAATATGTTGAACTCAATCCACAGCAGTTTATTCACACTTAGATCCCAAAGAAATAAATGTGAAGCTTCAGTTATGACTAACTTAGGTGTCTATTTGACTAATTTAATTATCTGGATGATGTCCCAAGGGTAAGACTATAAAACAACCCTCTGGAAGAAATTGTGCATCTCATATTTCATATTTTTTTATTTACAATCTGTTGCTTGCTAACTGTTTTACACAGCTGTAGTTGAAAATAATCTAAAGGCACCAGATCCAGTCTGATCTTGAAAGCTAAACAGAGTCAAGCTCTCGTTAGCACTTGGATGGGAGGCCACCAATGAATTCCAAGTACGACAGGCTATATTTCAGAGGAAGGACCTGGCAAAACTGCTTCTGAGTATTCCTTGTCTAAGAAAACCCTATGAAATTCATGGGGTTGCTGTAAGTGGACAGTTGATTTGAAGGCATTTAGATACACACACAGTTAGAAGTAAATGCTTTCCAACATATTGATACATCTAGCAATTAACGCTTTTTCACAGGTATATGTTGTGCAGTAATCACAACCAGAGAACAAGAGGAGACAATTTAATCTTAAGTAAGCGGCTGTCTATCAGATATGGGAAATTATAGAGAAGTTGATACGAAGGCATGATGTTTGTTTGTTTGTACAGATTTATCAGTACTGGGCATTATCAAGATGAAAAGGATTTAAAGCTAAAGAACAAGTAATCTATTATTCAGCCCTCAAGCTTCATCCCTTTCTTTTGCTAATCTTGTGATGAGCAAAACCAGATGCTTTTTCCTCTCCAATGAGTAATTGAAGAGTGAGGATAAATTCATATAATCAAGTGATCAATTGATTGATCTATATCTAACAGCTAAAAAGAAACGCCCATTTCATGTAACAAATGCCAATGCTATGCCTGAAATCTGATTGTTAGTCTCAACTAGAATAGACTCACAAATCAGTATAACAAAATTTGTGCAAATCTCATTATTTCACTTGATCAGTTATAGTTGAGTTTAAGAAGTAGATTCAGGCCTTTTTATTTTCATAGGAACAAGTCATTAAATGTGAACATTTAAGGCCCTGGAATTCAAACACCAGACACATCAGCAACATTGGCCTTTCTGCACTACATTGTTATAGAGCTATTATTCCACTTTCAACATCCTGTGAGTTCTGGGGTTTGTTGTCTACTGAGGCCAAACCACTCTCTGGCTGAGAATTCTAAATGCCCCTCCCTAAACTGCAAACCCCAGGATTCCATAAGATGTTAAAAGTGGAATAATACCACTATAACAGTGGAAGTGTGGAAAGTCCCTATGTCAAGTTAGAAAGAATTATATAAACTTGTATTGTATATCTTCATTTTATTATGTATTTATTTAGGGTAACTGTTGTATTTTAAATTTGTAAAGCAGCATGTACATGGATGGCGCTATATAAATAAAGGATCATCATCATCATCATCATCATCATCTCATTTTCAAAGAAAAAAAATCATTCTTTACTGATCAAGTACAACAGGTATGCACTTTGAGAAAGAAAAGCAGGCGGAAAAGCAGAGAAAAACATATAAATGAAGTAAACTGGCTGATCACGCAACAGATAAGCCATCAAGTATAACAACTTTCTTGAGAAGGAACAAGACAGGGTTACTCACTTTCACCTTTGCTATTCATTTTAGTTCTCAAAGTACTGAACAGAAGTATTAAGCAAAATGAAAGAACAAAGGGTATAAAAATTAAAAAGTAGTAAGTTGAGAGCATTTGCTTAAGACCAAGTGCTTATCTTAAAAGATTCCATTGACATTACAGAAGTGTTGCTTGAGAAAAGAATTCTGTGAGATGGCATGGTTTTAGATAAACTAGCAGAAAAGATCAAGTGAGGTTGATGGAGAAGCTGGGATTTAAAATTGGAAAAAAGTTAATATTTGGGTATTACTATTACAAACACGAATTGTATATTGATAAAAAGTAACGACATCAAAAGGAAAGAAGGAGGTTTAACAGATAGATCAGCAAAGCTTGAATTTTCTTTGTCACGTAGAATTTCTGAGATAAAAATGAATGTTCTTCCAAGAATTTTATTTTTGTTCCAGATCATACCAATCTTGACAAATGATGTTTTATTTAATCAATGGCAATGGAGACATATGGAAATTTACATGCCAAAAGAAGAAATCTAGAATAAAATGTAAAATTCTACAAGATGCTAAGCAAAGCGGAAGATTGGGATTGCCAGACTTGAAACTGTATATTTTGGCATGTTGCTCAGTCTGATTGAAAGACTGGATCCTCTCGACAAAAGAGAATGATTGGATCGAAAAGGCCATGAATTGAGGTTTGGATGGCACAAATACTTATGGTATGATAAAGTCAAAGTGAATGTAAAATTTAATAACCATTATGAGAAAAGCTTTATTGAGAATATGGATAGACACAAATTAAGGTTGGCCCTAAAACACTTTTATGGGTGTCATCACAAGAGGCTTTTTATAGAAAGGACATGATGGCAAAAGAAAAGTAGGTGACGTACTAAGATTTGTTGGAACATGATCAAGAGTATTGTAGAACCAAATCAACAAGGAGCTACTTCTGAAGGGTATTTTTTCAACGGTTTTCATACAGACAAACAGTGGAGAGACATAGTGTTGATAAAAAATGAATGATTCTGACTTGACCAAAACCGAGTTTGAGAAGCTATAGTGTACAGATGATGAACATTTGATTGGTAAGATGTATAAACTTTTGTTAAAACTAGAGATGGAAGAAGAGGTCATCAAAGACTGCATGATAAAATGATCACAAAATATTGGACATAATTTTCAGTTGTGTCAATGGGGTCAGGAGGAATTAAGTTTACCTTTATTGTTATGATGCTAAAGAGAATTTCTATAAGATAATGTATCAGTGGTATTTGATACTAGAAAAACTGGTCAGACTGCATAAAGAAGTTGCTAATAAATGTTGAAAATGTGAGCAAGAAGTGGGAGCTTTTTACCAATGGTAGACTTATGAGAAGGTAAAAAAAAAAATCTGGAATCAGATATATTTTATGGTGGTAAAATTTTGAAAGCTGAAGTTCAACTGAGCCAGGAAATTTATTTGCCGGGACTCATGGAAGGTCAGCTAGAGAAGAAGTATGGCAAGATTCTACGATACATGATCACTGCAGCGTGACTACTATATGCATAATCCAGCAAAAGATGACCAGCTGACAAAATTGCTGGATCTAACTGAGATGGATAAATTGACAGTACTGATAAAATAAAAATCTTCGACATCTTTTGAGAAAGATCGGGAGCTTCTAACAAGCTTTTTGCAAGATAAAGAATATGGTTTAATGACAACAGGATTCACTGTTTAGTATTTTGGAAAAGACAGCAGTGGAAGTATTAGAAGGTATTAATGGCTAGAGAGGTTTTATCTGACATAATGTTAGCCAAACTTTGAGTTAGGAAAGCTGGAACCTATCTTTTAAATATGTTTTCTTCTTTTTTCTTCTTTCTCTTTCTCTTTCTCAGTTTAGCCTTTAGCATGTAGTGTATAGTATTTCTCTTTATTCATTATTTTTATATACGTATATTTATTTATTTATTTATTTATTTATAATTTGTTGTCATTTTCTTGCTTTGATGGATTTTTTTTTCCTTTTTGTGTTTTTGTTTAGTTTCTTTGTACGTGTTTCCACAAAATGTTTAAGAAAAAAAATAACACTTTCTCTCCTGTCAGTCAAGACAAATAAATGTATAATTAGTGAATGCTATGTAAAATGGTAGTAGATTCAAACCACTAATTTTTATTATAACATTCCTTGCACAACAAGAAAAACTGGTTGTTTTCATATACCCTATCCCTAATTAATTTCTGTTGACTGTCTACCCATAGTAAACATATTGCATTTTTGTGAGTAATGAGTGATGAGAACTGCCATAAAGCAAGATCTCTATGGTCTTATAGACTTTCAATATGTTAATCTGCATTTGACAGAAGTTAGATTATAAGAACAGTGATACCTTGCACAAGTTAGCAAGAGGTTTAAATGCGCCTACTCATCAGTGATAGAACCAAGGTTGCTCATATGTGTTCACTGACCACCCAAACAACCATATTACTATATGATGTGGCAAAGGGCTATCTTTGCACTTCACAGCTTGCCATCATATCAGATGACAACCTTGCAAGCAGCCAGAATATAAGCTATTATGTCATCTCAGTTATAAGAAGCACAGGAAGCTAAGCTGTCTGGCGGGGAGGGAAGAAGAGAACACTTTCTGCAAAGCAATTCTATTACGCTCTGAAGTTCTTCTAGCAGTCAGTTTCTTCCAGGATCCCATGATGTCATAACGAATACTATTATGCAATGAGGACTACCAGGCACTTAACATTTCTTTCAAAATGCAAAGTTTTTACCTTGCTTCCACTTAGTGTAATGTTTCCCTTTTTAAAACATGGAAAGGATTTCTGATTATGCACAGCATCAAAGCAAAGATAATCACAGCCACTCTTCCTGTTTTATTGTTTTGGTATAAGCATGCATATTTTCTCTACCAAGCCTTTCCATATCCTTCACATAAATTAATCCATCTCTCCATATCATAATGCTATGCCTTTTGTGCAAATGTAACACCTACACATTGTAGTGTTATGTTTCTAAGATTTTTCATTGTAAAGCCTTATTTGCTAGCTCTGAACTCAGGCAAATCCTGTTTTCCCACACTCGTAAAAACAGAGCACCCTTCAGCTACTTTAGAACATACAGAGAAGTGAGAGATAACATATTAACTGGAGGCACACATAACTGAGTTAGAATTTGCTTCTCCTCTACACAGACTTCATTATCATATGTGAAGAAGTTTGCATAACAACTTCAAAACTGTCTGCAAATAAAGCACCTTGGTATTTTACTATGTGCACAGGTATTTGAAAAATTAAAAGTGCCTAGGTTTTCACTGCATGACTATCTGAGAAAACACACATTAGCATTCTTCACATATTTTAATATGTCTTTTTAAAAGGGGAATGACCTCACTGTACAAAAACCGTCATAACCAAACAAAACACGAGAATGCTTATGCTGGCAGACACCATGTCACTATTAAGCACTATACTTTAGGATACACAAGGTGTACTCAGATTGTCTAATGAGCTTTCCAGCAACCCATCAATAGTAACAGACTGACTCAACATATTAGGTAAACTGTTGGAAAACATTAGTTAATACTTAAACTAGGAACATACAGATCATACTACCAGACAAGCTAATGGGACTGAAACTTCAGTTACACAAAGTCTGAAGAGTTTAATAATGAAGCAACTCCCTTCGACTTGCTTTCAACAACCTTGTCTAGTGACTCATTTCACAAAACGTTTTGTGAAGGCTTAGGACAGACTCAAGTTTAACTCAAATGAAAAATCTAATTTCCTCTACCCTCTACAGAACACAGTTCATATCAATGCTTGCAGAAGAAATACCTTTTGTATGAATGCTGTTATTCTTTTTTTCCAAGTAACATTGAAGGATCCCAGCACTGATGGATTAATTAACACATGGAGTTAGATAAAAAGCATCACACTCTTCCTAATGGCCATTGATGATGCAGTTATCACTGCCTATACTTTCTGCAGGGGCCTAACTACCCTAAAGACATCAGGTCCTGTCTGATCATAGAAGCTAAGCAGGGTCAATCCTGGTTAGTGTTTGGATGGGAACTGCCAATGAATACCAAATATTCTAGGCTGTAAGTCAGAGGAAGTCACAGACAAAACCATCTCTGAGTATTCCTTGCCTAAGAAAACCCTATGAAATTCATAGGGTTGCCATAAGTTGTCAGGCAACATTAAGGTGTGTGTGCGCACACGCGCACACTTTCTGAATTTACACCTCTAGCTAATTCATATTTAGCTTGTGGTACACCAACACTCCTGGATTGTTTCTGCAGTTATCACTGCCAAACAGGTGTCACTCATCCTATATTGCTGATTTTTTTTCTTTATCAAACACAAAACTCTACATGAAATCCACTTTATTTGTTTTGGTTCAGTTCTCTAACCTATCAACTTAATCTTGAATCCTGTTTCTGTCATCTATGGCATTATCTCTCTCTCTCTCATTTGGTGTTGTCTGTGGAATTCATTTGGCAATATCATGAAAGTGAGCCTTCTCAGTGGGAGCACTCATCCATTACAATGCTCTTCACTGGTAGGTTAAAGAATCAGTGAGTGCCTGCTGAAAACACCAGAAGAAATCAGAAGAAATCTATTTAACTTTGGTATTCCCTGCTGCATTGTTATTTCCACTGCCTTCTTTCTTGTATTGATTGCTTAATGTCTTTAAGTGTTTCTAACATTTAACTTTTATAGACTATTTTAAAAGTGTTTACATTGTTTACATCATTTAATTCTAATGTAAACCACTTGGAAATCTTGCAACATAAGCAGTGTGCAACATCAGTGTACTTATATTAAAACTAATGAATAATAAATAAATAAAACCGATAGATGTTCCATTCATCTAAGTCTCTTATAAAGGCACTGAAGAAAACTGGAATCAAGACTAAGCCCGAAGTATCACAGTAGACTTCCCTTCAAACCTTCCTGCTCTATGCTCATACAAAACATTCAGTTTACAACCCCCCTGTTATGGACTCACAGAGACTTATGAGGCTAGTTACAGAGCTATGGAGAGCTATGGAGATGTCAACACCACCTTCAACAAAGTAAGTGTCTCACCTCCTCAGTTAGCGGAAGCCCATGCCCACCAAAGTCATGTTCCTAAGCCCATGACAACAGCAAAAAAAGAGGACAAACACACAAGACTACCAAACTATTCAGAAAAAGAAACTTGACATCCCCCAAAAGCTCAGAATATAAGTAGTTCCAAGCAAAATGCCATGAAACTCCTCCTTTTCTTGCCTTTTCTACCAGTGCTACTTACAAGACCCTGTTTACTCTACATGTAACAACAACAACAATAAAGTCAGTATTTCCAAAAGCCACAGCTGGACAGAATCTTTATTCAAACCAACCAAAATGTGACAAAACAGAGTCAAGTTCTCCAGAACTCATCATCAGGCTAGGTGTTAGAAAAAAGAATGAGATGAGGGGGGAAAAAAACTACACCAGATGTGGTAGCCATGGAGAGAGAATTATGGACCTAGTCTCAAGACAGAAATTACAGACTGATTAAATTAGTCAGTTCCAAGTGCTGCAGGTATCAGTTTATATCTGAGCTTCTGTCAGAAACAGCCAAGACTGCTTTCCATTTCTGAAAACATAAAATCTGTCCTGTTACCCAGATCTGTCTCTTGCTCAGACAAAGCACATAGGTTCCTGGATGGGCAAAAAGCAGAAGTAAATAAAAGCACAAAAGTCTTTATATCAGCAAAACTGGAAAGTAATTTTAGGTAGTCCACAGTGGAGGGGAAAAGAGTGAAATGAAGTCAGATTATGTAAGATTATGTAGTGCTTGGGAGTGTTTGTCATTGTATGCCTTCAAGGCAGAGTGGTGGCCCGCTCAAAATACAAAGTTCCTCTTCAGGTAGTAGAAAAAAAAAACTTTCCTCCTGTATGGAATCTGGTATGAATGGTTAAATATGGTATTCTCCAAAACTCATGAAAAGGAATGAAATTAACTCCTGGATTTACTTTTTATATATTTTAACCATAATACAAAGTCAATGTTCCTGCCTCAAAGAGATGAGGCAGGGCAAACAACAACATTCATAAGAACAAATGCAATTATAATCATGTCTCAGTTGGATATTTTCCTGTAATATATGATCAGATTCTGCCATTGTTTCATATGGTGAGAGGTTCTCCCTAATAACAACTGCTTTTTTGTCAAATGATTGTCTTTTTCTGATCATTCAAACTATACTAGTAACATTCAGTAGTGAACACAATACCACACTTTCAGTCATTCTCAACCTTTGTTCTTTCAGATGTTTTAGACTTCAGCTCCCAAAATTCCTGAACATTGGTCATACTGGCTTGGGCTTCTGGGAGTTGAAGTCTACAAGTATCTCGAGAACCCAAGGTTGAGAATCACTGGTTTAGATACTACACTTTCAAATGTGACTGAACATCATAATGATTCCAGTTAGGAACCCTCAACATTTCCGATGAAGGAATATGCAATATGAGGTCCAAACCTAAAGCACTGTCTACTGTGTCATTATGAAGAGGCCCATTATAAAGGGAATCCTGACTTCTTCCAATCCTAAGACATATATAGGCATTGCAGCAGTTATATCTTACCACACAAGGAAATGAAAAGCTACACAACTTCTTCTTACACCACAGGGGCTCTGCCTACCTTTGCACATAATAATTCTCTCCATTTATAAATTCAAACAACAACAAAAAGAAAACAATAACAGTACCACTAGTGTGACCCTTCTAAGGTCAAGAAATAACCACAAAACAAATGGGCAATAGCCCATCTTCCTTTTTAGGCTCAGACTGAAAGTTGAGTTACCTCCTCCCCACCACACCCAAAGCTGGAATGATACTTTTAAAAAAAATATGTCCCTCCTGCCCCGTGCCAACACCAAAGGTAGTTTGGCGTCATTATAGCGGCCATTTTAAGAGTAATTCTTTACTTTCTTCTTAGTCAAAAGAAGACAAACATTTACATTTAGTTACTTTTCAAAAACATCAAAAGGTTATAAAGTTGCTGGTCCATGGTACAAGCCTCAGTAGCGAAACTACACACATTCTGCAACTAAAACAGTAACTGAAACAGTTACAGTTACACTAATCATAAAGTAATCAAGTCTTGCCTTACTAATGCAAAAATAATTATGTACACCTCATCAGTAATTCATACTGTTTGTGATTGGTAACCAGTTATTCTGTTCATTTTGCTATCTCTTACGTTTTTTTAAATGCGAAACAATTGCACTTCAATTTTTAAGTAAACCCTAGAAACTAAAATAATACATCAAATTCAGAAGGCCAGTTAATTTTTTCCCCCATTTTACCTGTTATTACCAAAGGGAGCTCAACCTTTCAGGTTCCTTGTTAAGTCTCAAAGTTGCACACAAAATCTCATAACTACTTCTGCGATTCTCAGTCACCACAGATGTTAATTCTATATGAGTTCTATTTACGCTTTGAAAGGCTTAGTTTAATATACCTAATGCAACCACATATCTTGTGATTACCATACCAAAAAAATATGAATTTATTAAATAACAGTTAAGTCACCATGAACAATGTCATGTGGCATAGTTCACAAGCTAGATTTACTCCAAATCAACAGGACATGACCAGCTAAAGTAATGCAGTAGCTCTTGCTGTTTTAAATGAAAATCAGCAGTTATTAAGGTATTAGATGAGTAAGACTGCTCATGAAATACACTGATCAATGCTGGAAGATGATAAAGGGTAAACTAGTCAGTTAGTTTTAATAAAGAGGCTTTAAAAGTTCACATGCCATGTTTATTCCATTCAAATAATACCTTTGGCTTCTTTACCAGGCTCCATGAGTTATGAGTGTAAAGGAGCTCTACGCTTCATACAGTTTATACAACCTCCTGCTGTGTTCCAAGGTCCTCATGTTTTCAAAGCAAAGCCTGACACTAACATCACATGGATAGTCAGCCATGTTTACTTTAAAAAATCAGCCATTTAGATGGAACTCGCTAGCTTTCACGGGCTGCACATTCTGCAAACTGAACAACAGTGACAAAGGCACGAGCAAGACAAGAACCAGAAAAACTAGTTTTTTAAACAGCAAGTACAACTACATGAACAGTGATGCATTTCATGTCATGATCTTTGTAAGAAAACATAAGTAAAAAAGCACAGTAGAAACAGCACTGAAATGCAAGTTTAAAAGAACGAAAAAACAATTTCCTTAAGATCTAATACTATACTTTTTTATATTACGACCACATCTACATTTTAGTAATGTACAGAGCTACTGCAGTATAGTGGCTTGAGCTATGACTCCAGAAGACCAGGGTGTGAATCTCTGTTTAGCCACAGAAACCCATGAGGTGACCTTGGGCAAATCACATGCTCTCATCAGCTGCAGAAGCTGTCAAAGCAAACCTCCTCTGAACAAATCTTGCGAAGAAAACCTTGTAACAGGTTCACCTTAGGATTGCTGTTAAGCTGGAAATGAACAATACAGCAATTGCCAGATGTTTATCTTTCAGTCTTTATTTACAATTCGTATACGGCATATTTCAACACTACGTATATGGCATATTTCAACACTATGATTCCTTAGGGATCTCTGTGATAAAAATAATATCAGCAGTGATAATTTTAGATGAAAAGCATACCTTTGATGGTCTCCTCAACAACTTCCACTACACGATCTATTTGCTGAACCTGTTAAGAGTTAGACTAATGTAAGAGAATATTCTGAAAAATTCGGAAGGTTCTTCCCTTAATTCACACAAAGGAGAAATATTATGTTCTTTTAGCTGAGTATTTGTGTTGTATTTCTGTTGGCAGTATACTTCTGCAATGAAAAGCAGTGTTAATCACTGATTTCATACCATGAAAGAAATGTATCTTGCAGCATTATCACATGTAGGAGCAAATGATTGTGAAGAAGAGATGGCCAGAAGTTTCTCTGTGTTTGTGCCACTTTAGAGACTGTGAAGCCACATGAATTAGACCTGATTAAAGAAAAAAAAAACATAATTTTACAATATTATGTCTAGAAAACCCAATTTCTTTGTACTGGGGAAAATGACTTCCATGGGACACAGGATGAAGTACTTGATAACAGGGAGGAATGTGACTGAATAGACACTGAAAAGGTTCAGAAATAGTGACCGGCATTCTGTATTGTAATAGTAGATTCATAACTTAGAGCTACAGATCTCTAACTGCTCTATATTAAGTAACACTATGTAGTCACAATTGTGGCACTATGGCCACAATCATAAATGCCTCCCCAACCCACCTTAGTCCGTATCCCACTTTGGCTACTTAGTAGTTATAAATGCATAGCTAAGTAATGTCTCCTGGTACAGTCCATGTTAACAACCAGCAGCCATGCTGAACAAAAGAAGTGTGATCAGCTGTTGATAGTGGTACAAGGAGGATGGCCTTCCCAACTGTCTGCTGTCAATGAGCAAAGCTGCAGCAAGGAATTATGACTGGCATCCTACTTCTGATTGTTGCAGCTTTGCTCACTGGCAGGAGAAGGCTGGAAATGCCATTCTCCTTGCACCCAGAACAAGGGCTGAACAGACCTCCTTCATTCAATGTGGCTGCTGACTGTTAACGTGAGCCTGGAGATTCAGGCCAGAAGACATTACTTAGATATCTGGCCATCCACATTTGCTAGGGTCTGGGGCACAAAAGTGGAAAAACTGAAAATATCAAAATGAGTTAGCGGGTTTGCGGGAAAGGGGCTGAGGCATGATAGGGAGAATGGGCACTCAGGGTCCAAACCAGGTCAGAAAAAGGAGAGGGAAGGGAGGTAGATTGGCATGGTGGCCCTACACTTTGTTTCTCACCTATCTTCCTTCAGTGTGGAACAGTATCAGGAGAGGGTTTGTGGTGCTGAGAAATTGGGTTGTGGGCCATCCTTGGCTGGCCAGGCAGTGGCTGGTGGAGGAGGAAGAGGGGAACCAGAGAGGAGCATTTAAATGGCTGAGTGGTCTGATTAGAACCACCAAGGGGGAATGTTCCCATGGAAAAGAAGTACTTAAGGTGGGTGAGTGGAAGCCACAGAACTTGCAAATTATCAAATTCATGAAACTCAGATCACAAACATGGTGAGCCGACTGTACATTCATAAATAAGTTGCCAATGTATGATATCAGCAAATACTCCCAACACCAATCAGTTATCATTTGTTGGATTTGAAACAAGTATCAAGCTCCAGGTCTTCCCTGCTCTCCTTCTTTTTCTAGGCCTCCTGTGTACTTGGTCTCAGAACTGACTATGAAGTTTATTAAATCATTTCCCTGCAACATGCACACTGGGAAATGCTGGTATAAGAATTCCATACAAACCAAAACAGCAAACATTTGTTTCTTTAAAATAGAAACTGTCCTTATTGATGGGAATCAATCTCTTAATCAAAATTTTGGCTAGACTGCACTCTGATAGTTACACTCAACAGAACTGTTTTCATACAGAGGATACTAGCAAGAACCCCTCATGACAAAAACTGTACTGCCAGAATTATTTATGTCTGTGCTTGGCACACAATTACATGAAGATTCCCAGAAATGAACTGGCATGCATCTTTGTCTGACTTGCTTTGTTTGATTGACACATGGCCATACTTGTCCTTTCAAAATTACCTTACTTCCTCTTCCTCCTCCAGAACTATATGTACTTTATTCATGACCTTTTCCAGGCCCAAGGTTGCAGAATACTGATAAAAGAGTTCGTTTCTCCACAACACTGTCCCAACCACATGACCAAGCTATATAGTCCAGCTAGTGGGAACTGTATCATAAAAAATAACTCAGGAGTATTCTGCAGCAGCTTCATCAAAATTTTAGCAGAAATTACACTGAAGGGAATATACGTAACTTTATATTTTGCAGTTCATGGTAATTTCCCCCTTTTTAAGGAATTCAGTAGAGCAGGGGAGAATATAGTCATAGAAAACTGATTTAAGAAAGCTGCTGAGAGCACATTTACACCTTTGTGACCAAGATAATGTGTTCTCCAGATTTTTTTTTCATTCCTAAAACTCCTTTTTTTTTTCAGGATCAAACTCTAAAAGTGCCATAAATGATAACATTCTCACCCCAATAATGCTCAGGCCTTGCAGATAGTCTTGTCGAGGTTGAGCTTGAGGGACACATCCAGCTAAAACAATCTTCTTTTTTTCTTCTCGTGCTTTTCTAAAAAGAATACAAATATGATTTTCTTTGAAAGATGAAGCACGTATGCAGAATGTGAAATGTGTATTTTTGTAATTTACTACAGAAAGATATAAAACTGCAACACTTTTGTCACACCATACCACAACTGCTAAAAAGTGTAACAGAATAACAAGGGAACATGTATAGATTTTAAAAAAATGTCCCTAAGCTTCATCCAGTGATAATATCTCTTGTACTTTCTTGTAATATTTCTTGTAGTTACAACATCACAGCCATTTTTTAATTTCCAGTCATGACAAAGGTATGTTGATTAATATTCTGAAGAAAAATTCCAGCTGCTATTAGGATGAAATTCTACTGGTATAGCTGGTGTTTTCCAAACAACATCTATATATAAGCAGCCAAACAGTGACTAATGAGGCATGCTATATTTGTTCCCGTTCAAATTATATTTTAAAACAATTTCCAGGACTATATCTTGCCCTGTACATCCATGAAGACTAGATTATCAAGGTTTAGATGCTGAATCTGAAGCAATAGTGGAGCAAATCAATGACATATCAATAACATAAAAGAAATTATATCACCATATCTGAAATGGAAGCAGTGAGGACAAAATACCTTTTACTTTGTTTCCCCGAAAGCAGGAAGGCGGTGGAGTGCCATAAATTTTAGCTGACTTGACATAGTCAATGCTGTATGGCAGGGTTTTCCAAATGGTGCGCCGCAACACGTGAGTGTGTCGCCTGCCGTGTGTAGGTGTGTCGTCAACAATCTTGGAAATGTATGTTATTATTTATAAATCATATATTTTTAAAAATATATGAAAGGTTTGCATGAGATATGTTGTGTACCCATACATTTTGTTATTACAATTTATGTATGTGTCTGTATCTCTTATAAGGGGTTAGTTTAACCTCTGGTTTGCTAGTAAAACTGAATTACTGTGTCACAAAATGAGGCATGTCTAAAAAGTGTGTCACCAACATAAAAAGTTTGGAAAGCTCTGCTGTAAGGCAAAAACTATGGAGCTATTTCTTGAAATCACAGACCAACACTCATAGGTAGCTACATCCTGTCGTATGGAAGTGCATGGTTCTCCCTCCTCTCAATGCGTCAAAAGTAAAACTCAGTGCACCACACAGCAGAGCAACTGACATATTAAATGGTATCTCTTAATGTGTTTCAGTAACTGTCATTTCCCCAAATCTTCATAAAATACAGCTATGGATGACTGACATTATTAGAACACAGTGCACAGCAAGTGTAAGCTTAATCTACCTTTAATTTAAAATTCTCTCCGCAGACTTACATGTATTTCTTGGATTTTACTTTACACTGTATGTAAGATGAACCAAACTTTTAATTATGCTTTCTCTCTTGATATGAGCAAAGCGTTCAAAATTCCTTTCCTCCTAATCTGTCTAATGAGCTCTGTTCAGTTTCACAAAAATCTTAACATTATTCTTTCTTTAGAAAATTAGCTACAGCTTGAATATTACTACAAATACCTTTAACCTTCAAAAATCTTAATGCTATCCCACATAAAATTTAAGCAGCACAAATAAATACATCACCATTTTCAGAACCTTTCCCATTTTGCAATTAAATGAATTTTACCTTGGATCTTCATTTTAATTGGCTATTCCAGAAATATACTTCAACTTAAAAATGATCAACAAAGTCTCACCACATAGTGTTTAATTAGACCAATTTTCTTTTTAAAATCTTTATATGCCAGAAAATACAAATGTAAAATAGTGTCCTTTAAAAGCACACCACATTATTTTAATGCTTGCATATAATCTTTGCTTTCAAGGCCATAAACAAGAAAGAACACAATTCAATCCACTATAGACAGAAGAGGAAAGACTGATTGGGATATGAAAGGTACACAGTTTTCTAATTCATTCAGAAGGTTTCTCTTGCTGCCTGTGCATATATATAGGAAGAAAGAAAACAGGGTTCTATCGAGCTATGAGAACCCTCCATACTCCATAACTGTGCCTATAGCAGTCACGTACATATTTACTAGAGGCCTAGCACTTCTCCTCACCTTTTCATTTTTGTGAAGCAGAAATCTGAAAACAACAACAAAACACTTTGATAATATAGGCTTCCCCCACTTATCTGACAGATTAGGGACCAAAGCACTGTCAGACAATGGAACTGATTGAAAAGCAGAACCCATGTATTGTACTGCAGGGAGCATGAAAGACTTACAAAGGCTCACTTGTTACCAACCATATATGTACTGCTTGCAAAGCCTTTCAGCTAGTTTAGTGCCCTTTTTCCCCTCTGTCAGTTTGCTTTGAAAGCAGTGTGTCCATGCAAGATTTCCAAGTGAGCCTCCATAAGCAAGAAGAAACGATGCAAACGTGGAACTTCTCTTGAATTAATACAACTTTTCTTTAAGCATCAAAAGATCAGGTCATCAGATAATGGGGTATTAAAGGTGGGGGCTTCCTGTAATCATCCCATAATGCATACTGTCCAAAGAAGCAAGGACTTATTTGAAGGGAAACTTGGAACTGCCAAAGAAACAAACTTCTCTGGCCTGTCTTATGCACTTGCATATCTGTAAGACTGCATATGCATTAATAACATGTATTCAATGTATTTTTTAAACATTACGGTAGTGCCATGGAGCTAGCTTTTTCAAGGCTCTTGTTGAGCCTAGTGTACAGATCCTTCAGTTGATCTGATGTGATCTGACCAAATATCACCAGGTTTGTACCAGTTACACTGGTTTCCAATTTGTTTCTGAGACCAGTTGAAAGTGTTCCTTTTGACCTAGAAAGCCTTAAACAGCTTGGGGACAGGATCTCTGGAAGGCTGCTTCTTCCCAGAAGAGTCTGCCCAGAATTTGAGATCCTCCGGAGACCTAACTGAATGTCCCACTAGCTTGAGAGACTACATCAGTAGGCTCAATCCCTTTGATCAAAAGAGAGAAGAAGCTAAATATCCAAAGACGAACACTCTGATGGAAGGTTCCATGATGCAGCTGACACGGTGGAAAGAAAGGAACTGGGGACAATAGTGGCCGGCGATCTTATATAACCTTAGGGGAAGGATGCGGGTTTCTCACCAAAAAGCCAGGCCTAACTGTTCTAGAAGGTTCCAAGGACAGCACTGTATAGGCACAGACAGCACATCTGTCTGAGTCACAGAGACCACAAAGAAGAACTGGTTTTCATCTTATTTTTAAATAATAGTTTGTCGGGTTTTATGTGCTGCATATCTCCTTGTGAGCAGTGGTGGGAGCTAAATGTTTTTATAATAACACAGTGGAGAAAACACAAATCATTCATGCAACTCAAGTACCTGTGGATTGGTCAACATTACACTAAGGCAGAAAGATACCCCCACAGAAAAGTGTCTCTCATTTGTAATGTAATATGCCCAAGGCTAAATCTAGCCATGATGCACTACCGATCCAGCTGTCTGAATTTCTCAGTATAACCACACCTCCTTCCCCATAACACCGTTGCTTGGTGGTTTTCTGGCTTTTCCATATTTCCCCTCCCCACTTTGGTAAAAGGTACTACTAAAGTCTACCATAGAAGAAAATTTACTTTCATGGTTATAAGTAAAGAATATGGCATTAGTTTATTGCACCACCATATCCAGCAGGCCTGTGCCAGTAGCAAAAACATTGTGGACAAACTTCTATTGCCAAGATATATATTTCAAGTTCACAAGAGGTGAAGAATATCCTTCAAGCAGACAAAGGGGGGTTTGCCTGAAAAATATGAAGTGATAGTTTCAAAAGGCAGTAGTCTGTAATTCATGGCGGGCTGGTAAGTGAAAGGGGAAACCTCTCGCATAAATCTTCTTCGTCCCCACAGTACAAGTTTAGGTCTAATAAAGAAACTGTTATTTTGCAGAGATCAGCTGAAACAGCACTGAAAAGTTAAACTTCATTAGTTAAACTCCTCCACTGCCTCTACATTTCATTTCATCATCAAGAAATATTTGTATGTTTTATATCACCACTGCCTTATTTCTCTTTTACACTCTTAACCCCCAACCCAAGAACTTTGAAACTGTTGTTTGAACATCCTAATCTACAGTTCCAGCCCTGTAACTAATGTATGGCTTCATCTGAACATCTCTCACTCACCACAAACCACAGTTCCCATGCACATTTTTCTTGACTTTTATGCCCTAAAGAGATACCTGCATCTTTTCATGTGAAATCAAATCTCCCTAAAATGCATTCACTCTATATCTCAAGCAACTACTCAAACATTAATCACATGGATTAAGCTATGTCTTGTTTCAGATAGCTACATGCTGCTGCTTCCTGTAACATCCACTGTTGCTTCATCTAACTATGGCATTGTTTACCATGCCCTTTTAAAAAATTCTGCGGTCTGTTATGAAAGGCAGCTGGATTTCAGTTGTGAGCACAATCTTCCTCTTCATTCCTCCCCAGTACAAAATTTTAACTATAAAGAAGAATTACTAAACAGTCAAAATATCATCAGGCACTTTAGAATGCATGAATTCAGAAGAATATTTACATAAGTTAACTATTCTTTCTTAATTGAAATTACTGGTAGAAAAATTCAATTTCTAAGGAAAAATGGAAACAATTTTGTTTTTAAAATGTTATTGTTTATTCCTATTTAAACTCCTAGTTTTAATTTTCCCCTAATTTCTCTTGTTTACTTAGAAAAAAAACCTTATTCTGTTTCAGAAATAACTGTTTCTATATTTTAACTTTTAAAATTATTGTTGATGCAGAAAGAACTAGCTTTTCTATTGCTCCTGATTCAGGATTCGGGATGAAAAAGGCCACAAGAGCTGGGAGTAACATACCACTTATGAAATGCTACAAGACTCAACAGCAGGGATCCAACTTAAACAGAGAAACTGCCCACTTCTGTATTTCTCTTAAATCTCACAGCAGATCTGAACTAAATATTAACAGAAATCTTATAAGAAATTAAAATTAAACCCAAAGGAAACAGTCAACTCCCAGTGTGACCATGGCTGGGATATACAGAAGACTGCACTATGGTTCCACTGTCCAGCCTGTTTAGGAATAAATACAGCAAGTAAATACAGTAAATACAGCAAGAGTGGGGTCCAAACAGAAAAAACTGAGACTGGAGAAAGCAGCTGGAGCAAAGAAGTAAGAGAAATAAAGACCTGATCAAAGATTACATTCAAGAGCAATTACTGAGGCAGGGCAAAGTCAAGTACCAGAAGCCTTGGGTTCTTGACGGGATCAGGGCTTTCCACAGCCTGGAGAGTAATGATTGGCCTGTAAGGCCAGCTCACAACCTCTGAAGACTAGGTGGTACTCTTTACATGGCAATAGTTTGTCAGCCAGCTTTGCTGTGGTGCAGGAGGGCAAGTGCTATGTGCCCCACATAGAGACTTTTGCCGAGAGCTTTACATCAAAGAAAGCATGGAGAATGGGAGTCCATACATTCCACCCAGATGGTCTTTTCTTTCTACTCAAAAGACAGAGAAAGAAGTTAATAAAGACATGAGAGACGTGCACAGAGCTTCCATCCTCCAAGCATCTCATCACACTGCTTACACATGTACCTGGAAAAGGAGTAGTTGGCAATTTACCCTCTTGGGTAATTTTGTTTTCCTTTACTTTATCAATGTCAGATATCTTTCACACACATGTGCACAGACTTTCTTCCTGTTTCACATTTCCTCATCTACTATCCTTTCATAAAGATACCCTAAAATAGCCTACTCAACATTTTAAAGCTAAAACTGGTACACCAATAGCCTCATTTTGTCTGGAGAAAAAATATACTATAAGACAAGAGAGGCTGCATGTGTATTCTCTCCCTGCCTCCCATCTCTTTCTCTCTCTCTCAATCTCTCTCTCTCTCTCTCTACACACACACACACACACACACACACAGAGAGGGAGAATGAGAGAGAGAGAGAGATGGGGGCATCATGGGTCCATCATATGTTAGAAGTGAGGACACACAGCTGTCACAATATTATGTCATCCCATCTAGTAACAGTGATACTGGCTAACAGTCCTAGTTTAAAAGAAAAAAAAAGTGTAGGCTCCTGAGATAACACTGGGAAGTGCATGCAGTGCTACGGGAAAGCAAACCAGGCCTAGATTTTGAGAGCAAGCCAACTGCCTAAGAGTTACAGTGGCCTCTCGACTTTCACGAGGGTTCAGAACACAGCACCCTTGTGAAAGTAAAAAATAAAAAAACAAAAAAATTTCCCCCACCCAAATGCACGCGCTCCCTCCCATTCCCTTCCTGGCTCCTCCCTCCATTCACTTGCACTTTGCCTGGGCGTGCTGCCTTCCTTCCAAGTGCTCAGACAATAGACAAACAAATGGGAGAGGGCAGACATGTCCCAAAAAAGGCAAAGTGTATGTGCCTTCCACCCCCATTCACTTGCATTTTGCCCAAGCATGGTATCTTCCAGGCTCTCGAGTGATAAGTGAATGGGAGGAGACAGCCACGTGCCTAGACAAGGTATGCACATGCACCTTCCCCCCACCCCCATTCACTTCTGTTTCACCTTGGTATACTGCCTACCAGACACCCAGGTGATGGACAAGCGAGGGAGCAGTTGTGTGCACACCTTGCCCCCAATTCACTTTTTACCCAGGCACTCTGCCTTCCAGGTGCCCAGGCAATCAGCAGGCGAATGGGAGGCGGCAGTGACAGAACTGGAGAATGCATGCACGTGGGGCTGTCCCTGATATTCACTTGCCTTTTGCCCAGGTCCATGGAAGGAAGACATGAGCGTCTTGGCAAAAGGTAAGGGAATGGGAGGGGGAGAATGAGGGAGAGGGAAGCTGGTGCCTCGCAAATAATCAAGTTTGTGAAGGTCAAACCTGCAAATGTAGAAGGAGGACTGTAGACTCAACAGAAGAGAAACGTGTGTTGAAAAGGGACATTAACAGGCATTTGATAAAAAAAGGAAGAGTACTCCAAAGTAGAGATGTATTTTTGCCTCTTGCTGCTGGAACTTGAAAAGATATTGACGACATTGAAAAAATCTTATAGCATAGAAAGAGACTAGGCCTCCAACAAAACAGGAAAAAAGCATTTAATTCTTGTGTTACTTTCTTAACTTGCTCAGTATACCACTTAGTCAGAAGATCAGTTCAAGGTGAACAGGGAAGATGGCTGCATTTTGTACATATTCACCTCTCTTCACAAGCTTTTTGCTGTTGCATATATTGTGTTATCATTTTCTGTTTCATGTATACTTTTGTTGTTGTTGTTGTGTGCCTTCAAGTTGTTTCTGATTTATGGTGACCCTAAGGTGAAGCTATCATGGGGATTTCTTGGCAAGATTTGTTCAAAGGTTTACCTTTGTCTTTTTCTGAGGCTGAGAGAGTGTGACTTGACCAAGGTCATCCAGTTTCCAAAGCCTATTTTAACTAGGACAGAAACCCACAATCAATTTGAAAATTACCAAGCACCTGACGATTAAGGTAAAAAGATGCCACTACTTAACCTGATGGTCCAGTTAACAGAATATATCCCTGTGCCTGATATGATTGTGTGATCTAAACACAAATTTTTAATTCAGTTTTTAAGTACACAAACTGATATGAATTTGATTAAATTGTTACAACACATATTATTTATCGGCTAAAACTTCTCTACTCTCTTATCAAAAACTACCCCTGGCATTCTGCGGGACGACACAGTCATTCCAGCATCAAAAGTAATCTAGAACAAACAGTGCAAAAGCTAAAATAAATTTTGAGTGCAATGATTATCCAGTACTGGAAAAGTTATACCTAAAATATACTGAGTGGTTTATACATATACAAAAGAGTGACAGAGAGAGAGAAACAGAGATAAATACATTTTGTATAAAGAAATGTTCTCTTCAGTGAAACAAATGTTCTTTAACAGCAATTCATCAGAGCAATATTGCCATCTGCTGACCATCAGTGAAACAAAAACTCACCACAGTTAAATGAGATACTAACATATTGGTTAAATGGATTTTTAAAAATGCTTATATTTTCCCCTGACAACTAATTTAAGAATTACATAGAATTGTACAGGATTTATTCAGGCCCAAACCTTCCTAAAAGAAACTGTTCATATATTTCTTGAAAAAGGGCAATGCCCCCATTCCCTGTTGCGACTGAACACTGATAATGAGATATTAATAGTTGTTGTACACGCAGATATCGATGGCTGGTGTTATGATTAAATTCCAAGTCAAGTGGGGTGGTAATGAAAGATCAATAAGAGCAGCCAAATAAGATTTCTTTAAAGGGCAATTCAAGTGTGTGGCTTATGACGGGGCATACGTTTTTCAAATCGATGTACCACTTCAGAATTAACCACCGATGGATGGTGTTGCCTTATGAAGTTATTCCAGTATCAGAATTTCACCTAAATGAATAAAGAGCTCTTTTTCCTAATATCAACATTTTCATATAGGATTACTTTTCACATTAGAAAACATGCACAGACATTATGAAATGGCTGACTATAGGAGAAAATTGTACCACTATTGTTTCTGCATAACTGGGGGCTGAGAAAGTATGTTATGTGGACAAGTTTTCAAAATAATAAGGGACAGTTGAAATTCATGGCCTGCGAGGTTGACAATAAGGAAGGAGCTATTAACAAGCTTGTGTTCCACCTAAAAATCCAAATGAAAATATTAATTTCAATTCACTCAGCCATGTGTTTCTCTGTAAAACTAATTTATTGTACACATCCATAAATTATATGATCCAACCCAAAATATAAGATATTTAGGCATCTTGTTCAATCTATATAAAAGGAAAAGTTTTCCAATCTTCTCATAAGGGAATCCTTTTTAATAATATAATGATTAATTATATATATATAATTATATATCATAATGATAACGCAACCTGGCAACCCTAGAATGAATGAGTGTGCAAATGAGCAAGTGTGTGAGTAAGTGAGTATGTATGTCTTTAATTGGGACATTCTTATATCCAAATAGATTTTAATGTTAACATCTGACTGTCAAGCCACTTTTACAACTTCTAATATTTTCCCACCTCAGGAACCTTCTTTTGAATAAAACTCTTTTGTTAGAACAACCTGGGTCTCCAGGCGTGTTACTTTTCCGTTGCTGACAGAATTGAAATTTTATTACCTGTCTTTTATTGTGCTTTGTCCCAGGGCCCCACATAACCAAGAAGGGGAAGTGGTCTTTGCCTGCATTGAGATCCCTCCAGAACAACTACAATAGAAGCAACATCTGATACAAAATGTAGGCCTGTGACTCTATCACTGGCACCTTTCTTCTCTTGTATGATATTTTAATATCTTTTGCCTGATAAAGAAGCCAGTGGACCTTCAGAAGCTGTGAAAAGTGTTAATTGCTAAATAAATCAATACATTGGAAAGCATTCGCTTTTAACTGTCTTCCTATGTGTGCGTGCACACACAGGCACATATATGTAAGTGCTTTCAAGTCACCTGCCGATTTACGGTAGCTCCATTAATCTAATGGGTTTTTAGGCAAGGAACACTCAGAGGTGGTTTTACCAGTTCCTACCTCTAAAATATAGCAAGAGCGCTGGTATTCATTGATGGTATCCCATCCAAGTACTAATCAGGGCTGACTCTGCTTAGCCTCCAAGATCAGACAGGATCTGGTGCCTTTGGGATATTTAGCCCCCCTCCCCTTTAAGCCCCCTCAGGCAGAGGTCTTTCTTTTATTCATGTTAAAACCTTTAGCAACTCTCTTCTCTTTCTCATGTCACAGCCTATAAACCTTCTGGTTAAGCACCCTGTCACTTGTGTCCTGAGAGACTTCAGCTGTTGCAAAACACATGTTATTATTTCATGTCATTTCCTTAGCCACCTTATTTTATGGTGTTATGAGTTAAATAACTGCAAGATACAAAGTAGGTGCTTCCTTAAATAAAAGTTCATATTAACACGCAGTTGCATTGTGGGTACAAATACATGTCTATATCTGATTGCTGGACACGACTACAGTGGATTCACTGACTCATCAGCTTTGGCATATATCTTGCCTTACCATTCAGCAATTGATTCAATGGCTCTAATACTCACTGGGATTACCAAATGAATTAGGCTGCAGGTTTTCTGATATTTTATTATTACCAACTCAAATGTTTTGATAAAGTGTCAAACCTACTATTTCCATCTTTTTAATTTAAGCTATCTAAAGATGTCCAGAGATTCCAAAATGAAGCGTTGCAAAATAATCTAAAATAATTTGTGGCATAAAATGGTTACAGAGAATTCCATACACATGATACAGAAATATATCACAAATATACATTTTTAAGCAACCCTGTGAAATGCTATAGTCATCTGAAATCTATGCCAACGGTTTATCTTGTGCAGGATGTCTGCTCAAAAACTCCTTATATGGTAAATTATTATTGCTGTTATTGTTATTATTATTGTTCTTTCTTTCTAAAACGAAATCGAAGGAAAAAATTGAAACCTGAGAAGTACGAACAACAAAATTGACTTGACAATGGAAATCCATGATGCTCTAGTGATAACTTTTTTAGCATAATAAATAATATAATGCATTTAGGTGTTGGCTAATGTTTTCCATATACCAGTTTAATTCAGGAGAGGCTTTTTCTTAAACTACTAAGGGTGCAAAGGCCAAAGCAGCAATACCAAATTCAAAGTAGATTAACAAAGAGAAACTGTAAAGTTTGTAGAGAGTCTCCACAAGTCAACTCCAAGTCCAGGATAACAAAGGTTGTCTAGGCAATGCAAAGTTGTTACTAGAGACCTGGAGGGCAGGTGGAAAAAATGAATCAGGAAGTGAGTTAACAGCTCTGGAAAGTGGCCAGACTGTAATCACTGAAGATTTTAATTACTCAAATGGACTGGTAAAACTGCTTATATAAAAAAATAAAAAAGATACCTCAAACTGGAACACATTCCTGGAAGTAATACTAAGATTACATTTAATGTTTGTTCAAAAAAAATAAAATAAAATACACAGAACAATGTTGAACTAAAAAGAAATGAGTTAACTAAGGTTAATGAAATGTGGCAATCATTTTTGTCAAAGTATAAGGCAAGGAAGGGAAAAGGTACACATTTTGAAATCAATTCTAAAAACTCCAGAGGCAATGAGGCAAATATTATGTATGAGTTTTCAGTGGAAATTCTTCTGGATGGAGTGAAAGGAATTGACAGGTATTTATGGCCAGTGATCATAGCATGGAAAAGGCTCAATAAAAAGACTTCCTCTTTGACCTTGCCCTAGAAAAAAAAATGGCATGTCCAAATCTGTTTAATACTGTTTAGAAAAATAAACTTTTATTCTTCTTCAAACACAAACAACAGTAGCCTGAAGAGAAATTCTTGTTATTTATAACATCAGAACAATGACCTCCACTCTTAGTAACAGCTGTAGAAGTTATGACCCCTGAGGAAGCACAGGTTGAGGATAATGAAATTGGGACATTTCAGCTCGTAACACAAAAGTATGGATATGCTAAGTATGAGACACGCAACTTCCATGTATAGGCTCTGAACTTCACCAGTCTGGCATTACAGCCAATGTGCTCTATAGCACTAACTGCAATGTTTCAAGAACTAGAGCTGAATCCACCGAGGGGCTGTATTCCAGCTCCCTGTGTAGTATCTCTGCCCCAGTTTGACGACTTTACTACCACACACACCTGCGTTAACAAATATCTCACAGGACTACCACTATATAGCCACACTGGTGCGTGGGAATATTTCCACTGTGTGCATGTTTGCTGTGCACATGTCTGGATTTTCTAATTCCTGCAATGCATGTGCATATTTGCATATTTGCTAAATCAAACAGCCTTTGTTTTCCCTTTGTTCTGATTGTCCATCTGCACTTCTATAAAGTGAAGCAGGTAGAAAAGGGGGAGGTGATATGCCAACCTGCAATACAAACGCTAAATAAATAAAAAAATAAATAAAAAAAAAGTAACACCACCTTTTCCAGATGCTGATAAAAATAAGGGAGCTACCCTTCCACAATCAGGTGATCTATCTGACCAATGACATAGGTGGCCCTCCACCAACCTGTCCTCCACACTCAATGCACCACAAACCCAATTTGAGGGTCAAAGCACACATTTTAAAAATTCCAGTTCTTCACAAAAACAGCATAGTAAACTAGTGGTGTGTGATTGTTGTTGTTTTCGCTGCTGTTAAAAAAACCCCTCCAGTTTACTTTTTTTTTAAGCCTTAAACACCTCAGATATTGAAAGGAATTGATTTCACATTAGAAGGAGAAGACCATCCTGGGTAGATTCAGCGCAGATCAACAGAAAGATCTAACAGTACAGGGTATCTACAACCCCTTTTTCTTAGGGGAGAGTAAAGTTAACAGGCATTGAGCCTGAGGGTTATACACCTCATGGCACACATCTATCAACCACACTTTCCCAACTCATTGCAAAGATACCAAGGGATTTGTACTGTTAGCAGTGGACAAAATTCCAGGTTTCAGAGTACTGAGGTTAAACAAAAGTGCTTTTTCTTCCTGTCTTGGTAGCCCTCCTTCTGACATATTTCTTTTAGCTTAAAAGAAGTCAGAGCCTTTAAAAGCTTTTAGTATCCATATGGCCTGTGGAACAGAATTAGGGCCAACAGGTGTCTTCCTCACTGCCACATAATACTATAAACTGTCACACAATCATTCCTACCTGCCCCCCACATTCTAAACTGAGACTGATATACTTCGGAGAGCATCATGAGAAGACATGACATGACTCACTAGAAAAGACAATAGTGCTTGGTAAGATGGAAGAAAGTATGAAAAGAAGAAGACCATATCACAAATGGATAGACTCAATCAGGGAAGACATATCCCTGAAGGTACAAGATCAGAATAGGGTAGTTGATGATAAAGTGAGCTTTTTTGATCCTGAATATAAGGCACCAACACTCAAGGCAGGGAGAAAGGTAAGTGGGCCCAGGTACTTTAGTCTTTCTGACATCAGTGCACTTATCAGGCAGAGGTAGTTAGTAATGCTGTTAAGTCTTTAGCAGAATTCAAATAATGGTTGGACAGGATACTGCAGCTCATCCACCCTGTCAGACTATCATCAAAATCAACGCCATCATCAATTTATTTATACAACACCATCAATGTACATGACTAAATGTTCTGGCAATACAAAGGAAGATGGAATAGCTTAATTGTTGCTTGAGTCTTGTATCCTCAGTCTGGGCAATTGCTTTGTTCTTTCTTATGTCAGCCTCTTCTCACATTAGAGTGCTATCTTTCTGTACCTGACGTCCACCTGAGTATGACTTCCTAGCTGTCACTGGCTTTCTGACTGCTTCTTCAGACTCCAACTTCAGTCTACACTGACTGAACATCTACTTCAAAGCCCTCTGAACCTTGAACTCTATCCTATCTTGACCTGACCTAGATACATTCATGTATATCTTTTTTCCAAGTCACTGCTTACAGGTCTTAACCTCCCCCAGGGTCCTGACACTGAGAACAAATTGAATGGAAACTAAGAGCAACAGACTTTGTTGTCAAATACCGTATTATTTCACACATAATTCCAGTAACAACTTTTGTGATTCCAACACATTTTATTTTGTGTTTTCTCTTCGGTTGTGATCCATTTTGCCAGCAAAGATGGAAGCTCAAACATACTTTTAGATCACTTAAGGGAGTCACCAAGACAAGACAATCAAGAAGTTTTCAGACATTTTCGGCAAAGGTTACCACTCTCGAGTTTTCTCAAAATCACCAGAGAATGCTGGCCTGCAGCTGACCCATGCATTATGACAAAGAGAAGTAGCATCACTTCTTCCCCATCTTTTCTTTGAGCAGCATAATCCTGTGCAACATTACCACTTAAAATATAAATGGATTCTATGAGACAAATAACTGAAAGAAATAAAACCCTCCAAACTTCATCATTTTATCAGGCTGCCTCCCAAACACCCAGCAGTTTTCTGGCTATTATATACATTAATCATAACCAATCTAACATAGAAATCATTTGCTTTATACAAAAGACTATCAAAGAACAATTTTAATAAGCTTGACTTTAAATAGAGTGCGTTATTTTATATCAAACTGACAATCAGATTTCCCACTTTAAACTGTATATATTTTCTGACCTCATGCATGCCTAAGTCTTTGCTATATCAATACAGGTTTGCAACTAAATAGAACCTTTATATAAACTAGAATCAGAATTATATATCCTTAGGGGGAAAAGGGCAGCTTTCAACTTGGCTTTAAAATTCAGCTTCCTGAGGCCAATAAGGTATCTCATGTAGCACACAGGAAGACAATCTGTGTCCAAAAAAAAGCATCCCCTCCCAAGCTGCTCTGAGTACTTGCTGGTTCAAAAACTTTTAACCTTGGAGTTAACTAATCATAACCTAAAATAAGTGGGCTGAATCTTGTGACCTACATATGTAATTCCCCAACACCAAGTGCCTAACAAAAAGTAAGAAGTAATCTTAGTAAAAATCCAAGAAGACTAGGTAACAAAGAAGTTGGGAGATGTAAAATTGGTTGGTTCTCTGGCTTATTCTTTTATTTAATCAACATCTTAAATCTGAAGGCTGAAATTTCAACTTCAATCAATAAATTAACACAATTAAATTAAGCTGTCCCCTTTCATTAGAAAAAAATCCAATTTAAATAACTTAATTGATTTCAACCAGTTAAGTCTGATTTCTGGATGGGACAATCTAATGATCCAGACTTTTTAAAAGGAAATTATTTATGTATTTTATTTAATTAACTAGTTTAGTTTGGTTTTTCCAGAATAGGATTCAAAGAGGATTACAACAGGAAAAAAAACACAGTTAAAATTCACAAAATAACAAAAGTTAAAAATTACAAAAAAAAAGGTTAAAAACTGAAATCATTTTAAAAACAACACAACAAAAATAAGAGATAGAAAGTCCAACACATTGTTTAGGTGGGATGGGCCTTGTTCAATCAGTCTTCAAAGGCCTGTCAAAACAGACAGGTCTTCATTTGCCTGTGGAAGAAAAGTAGGAAGGACCCCAGTCTAACCTCTCTGAGAAGGGAATTCCAAAGCCTGGGTGCAGCCACTGAGAAGGCCCTCTCCTATGTTCCTATCAGGTATTACCTGTGAGGGAGTGAGGCAAAGAGAAGGGCCACTCCAGCAGATCCTAAAACACGGGCAGGTTCCTAAGGGAAAATATGTTTCTTTAAATAATCTGGACCAGAGCCATATAGGCCTTTATAGGTCAAACCAGCACCTGAAATTGTGCCTAGAAATGAACTGGCAGCCAGTGGATTGGTTACAACAAGGGAGTTGTGTGCTCCCTTTATCCAGCCTTAGCTAGGAATCTGAACAGAGCAGAGATATTTGAAACCAGGCTAGTAAAGTAATGATTATCAACTTGCTAGTTCATACTCCACCCCCAACATTTCACAGATGAAAACAGGTACACATGTGGTTAAGCAATATCAAAATGTGGTCAAGGTGGCACAAGAAATTAACAAGAAAGAATGTACAAGCCATGAGATACTGCAACAGTTTATTTTTGCCAGAGTTTACAGGGAAGGGCAAGACTACACACACACACACACACACACACACACACACACACACACAGCTGAATTATATGTGACTGAATTATTTGAACATGCCTCCTATAAGTTTTTATTTTGGCCATGTTCATGTATCAGATTTAATGGATGACAATAATATGGAAACGATTAATAATTTAATTGTAACTGCACAAATTATTATTCACAAGTGTAAGACTAATTCAAAACTGGAAACAGATTACTGGCTTATAAAGACCAGGGATACAACTGCTTGATCAAATCAACACATTAAGATTGCATGTGATAGATGACAGCTCTGAGGTCAATGAGCAATTGATTGTGCCAGAAGCAGAGCCAGTGATAGATCAAACTATCTTGGAAACACCCCCATCAACTGAAAGACAAGCTGAGACTGAACTGCTGCAACCAGTATCAGTGGGAGAGGGGACCAGCAATAATTCAGAGGAATTAGATTCACCTTTGCCCCCCAGCCGCCAATCACAGAGGGGACTGAAACAAGCAGCTCAGAGGGAAGCCATTTGGGCAAGGCTGAGTAAACAGAACAATGATGAGTAACGTTTTTGTCTGCATACAAGTCGGTCAGCGTGGCTTGCTGTTTGCCAATAGCAAATCGCTAGTCTAGTCCACAACCCTTGTGTTCTTGGTCTCTTGACCCTTTTGAATTGATCTTTGGCATTCTGGACCTTTTGAATTTGACCTTGACTTCGGCTTGGCTCAATGTTTTTCCTTGATTGTTTGCACTGGACACACCCCACTGCCTCCTCTTCTTGGGCAAGGCACAGGCAAGGAGTTGCACTCTGACACTGCATTCCTTGACAGTAAGTCCCACTGAACTCAGTACAGCTTAGTTCTGAATCCTATTGCACTGTCAAAGAGATTTTGAGAAAGAAAGCTGTGAAAAGGATTGAAAATTAAATTGAACACTGGAACTGATCTGTGACACCCTGGAGGTTTAAAATGTTCTAACAAATTCTTGATTCCAACCGATTTGTTTAGCTTTTTTTAAAAAAAGCTATTAAGCATTATGTGTGTAATACTTATTGCTATTTTATGTACATGCTTTATGTTGATTAGTTGTGTCAGCTGAATATCTAAGTGTATTTTGGAGAAAAAGTATTTTGGTATTTTTATGCTTCAAGGAAAATAAATCTTCTTTTAAAAAAGAATCCATATAAGAAAGGCTTAGAGTCCCTCTTAGCATGTACAAACATCTCATAATTTCCCAAAAATCATTTAAGAATATATCTACCAGAAAGGCTGTAGCTTAGTGGCAGAGCATATGCCTGGCAGAGATGATGACTGTAGGTCCTGCTTGGGCTGGGTAGATTACACCGCTGACTGGAGAAGAATCTACAATTTCTCCATCAGAAGTACCAGGTGTTTCGACTACAGCTGGTAAAATAGTTGGCTCACTGCGGGCAGAAGTTTGTCCATGTTCGATGAGGGCCTCAGAGGCTTCAGCAGATGAATGACAAGATGCTGACTGCTCAGAGGATACCGCGGGATAGTAGATATAGCTGCTCTGACTGCTTAGGGGAGACAGAGGCTGGCAAGCATGCTTGTTCCCTCAAGAATGGAGATGTAATGTTGAGATCTGGGGCCAGCGAGGGTTAGAACAGACCAGATCTGTTTTCTTTTCAACTCCTAGAGAAGTAGCACCCTTTTATATAATTACCAACCCCCTGGCTCCCTCTCCACAATTTAATCACACCTCTAGCCTTCCCTAAACCCACAACCTTTGTGAATAGAGCGCAAAGCTTCTTAAAGATACACCTAAAGGAAAACTTGTGGTAGTGTGGAGTAATGAATTAAACCAAATGTAATGTATTCTACTGAGTCAGGTTATAAAAATAATATGTGAGTTTATTTAGAACAGCAAATAAGGAAAAGATATTGGGCAAATCAGTATTTCCAAACAGCAAGTAACTTCTATATACAGTATTTGCCGGTGTCTATGCACACCCACGTATAAGACGCACCCCGTTTATACACTGACAAATATTATTTGCCAGTATATAAGACACACAGGCATATAAGACACACCCCATTTTCAAACAGTGTTTTTTGGGAATAAAAGTGAGTCTTATATATCAGCTAATACAGTATTCACAGTATTCCCTAGGTTTACGGTCCTTTGGCTTTCCTTCCACACATAGATTTATTTTATCAGGTACAGGTCAAACCTTATGACCTAACTCAATATTAGTTTGGTCTCTCCTCTCTCTTTTCTCTTTAGACTCTTGAGCAGACCAACACTAATATATGCGCTCTCTCTCTCTCTCTTATCTCACAGAAGGACTTTTCTCCTAGACCCTGTTTCTGGTATTTACTTGTTCTGCTGACTCACCCACATAGCCCCTCCCTAAACTAGGTTCTTCAGCCAGAGAACCAATCAGATTAAATTACCCTTTGCTGCCAGGGCTGCTCTGCTGGCTACGCCCCCACCAGGGTTTGTCACAGGAGAAAGGGAAGGATGTGTGGGCTGCTTTTTGGACGATAGAGTGGCAGAAGGTTTTCCCAATGCTGCTGCACTACAATTATGATCCTTTCTGGAGATGTGTGAAGTCTCTTGTGGTGAAGATGAGTGATGGCCTTGACACTCGAGGAAAGAGGATTGAGGCAGGCAAGTGGAGTTGGAAGGATGGTTCAAGCCTGAACCTGAGTTTGATTGAGACCCATGAGACTCCCTCGACACTGAAGGAGGGGATTTCTGCACCTGCTATACCAAAGTATGAGACCAAGCCATTGGGTGCAAAGAGCGTGAAGCCACAGAGACTGAGAATGTATACAAAGGCCTATTCTACACTGCCATGTCTGAGGCCCTTGAGGCAGGCAGCCCTGTTGTGCCTTGTCTGAGGCATGAATAGCAGACAGTGGGCACACAAGCTGTTATGGCCTTCGCCTAGACAGAAAAGGCACTTAGAGTGGCCATCTTTGTTCCAGATTTTACCTGCACATGCACTGCAGTGCTTGAAGACCGCTGCAGAGGCCATACAACAAGAAGGAATTCAACCGAAGGCAAAGACCAAGGAAGAGACCTAGTCAGACCAGAAAATCGAGGAAAGACCAAAGCCAAAGCACCAAAAACTGAAAGAGGAAGAATCAAACCAAGAAGATGGAGAGGTGGACTCTGCAAACGCTCCTACTATGTTGCTGCTGCTGCAGAAGAAAAGGAACTAACTGTTTAGGTGGGAAGAGGGTTATATACCCTCAAGGGATGGAGGTGGAGTTCCCACCAAAATGCCTAGCCTGAGGCTCTAGAAGGTTCTGAACATCGCACTCCTCAGGCAGAGATAACCCATTTGTGTGAATTACAGAGACTACGAAGAAGAACTTTATGATGGAGTTTCTTTAAAAAGCATGGGAGTCACTGCAAGTGTCACCAATGCTGGAGTAAATATAGAAAGAAGCTTTCTTTCTATATTCCCCACAATCTATAAGCTTTGATTATTAATTTACTCTTCCTTTCAAAAAACAGTCACTACCACAAGAAATCAAGTTCACTACTGGCAACGTTGCTTCTTTATCATCTGGTCTCTTAATGTCTGCATTTATTCTTTTTTTAAACACAGGTTGTTCCTGGAAGCCTAAAGGTTTGGAGTTTGATCCAACTCACCTACTGAGCCCAGGATGCTATTCTATGTTATTTCACCTTCACACCTTGCTGTTGACATAGTATTGTTAAACAGAAGGCAAGTCATGTTTGGCTTGTAGCCCCTATATTTCTCACTTAACTATAGGTGAAACCATCTCATAACAGAACTTAAGCATTTGCTAAATGTAGATTGATAAACAGAATCCTTAGTACTAAGAGGATCCTTTTCTTATTTTAGAAATCCAGATAACAATCCAAGACAGCTTTTGATAAAGTTAAACTGTTGTATCAACATACTAAAACCAAGCTATGATTGTGCAAAAAAAAAAAAAAAAAGAGCGTTGGTTTTATTTTTATAAACACTCAGTAGCTAAGCTTTTTCATCATGGCAGTTCACAGACGAGTCAGATGGTTCTAAAGACATGACAAATAAAAAGAGATCCAAAAGAGCACAGCCTCTCTTGCCAAACTACAGCTTAGACAAAACTACAGCAGGTGGCTATCTAGTGCTCCAAATTAAATCATATACTGTGCAGAACATTATACTAATCATTGTGTGATTCCTTTTGTTTCACATTACTCATCATCTTTCGTTTTCAAAGTGAAAATAAAATTGCTTTAATGATAGATGAAGCACAAAAAGAAAGCAATAATGATCTGAACAATATTATTCAAAATTGTGCAACAAGAGGGAAAGCTTTGGCCTGTCTTCTCTCCTTTACTCCCTCAATATTATTGTTTATTAAGTAAACCAGGGCTTATCAGAACAAATCCTTGCTGAAGCACCAGGTGGCTTATTGGGAACATTCTTCCAGCAACAGATGGCCTAGAACATCTTTATGGCATACACCTTTCATGTGCAGATCTATGTAAGCTGGTGCTTAAAAACAAAGTCACATCCACAGCCAATCACTGGAGGCAGAATGTAACCTTAGAAGAGAGCAACAGTTGAGAAAGTTACAAAGCCAACACTTCAATCAGTTTTTAAAATCTCCAAATCATAATTAGGACAAAAGAGAAAATTTATCACCTGCTCACCAAGATAAAAAGCTGAACTAATATCAGATTATAAGAGCGAGCAACTCATTTGAAATTTGCACAGAATAATGGAGTCTCCTTCATGGAAAATACAGTAGCATCATCGATATTTCAACCTTTCTATACTATTTCTTGCCATGATGTGTCTCAGTTTTTAGGCTCATAACCTATGGAATCTCAGAGTGCACAGCTAGCTAATCTGCCCGGATAACCCGACTCCTTTAGCCAAGGAATCTCCCAAACTAAACATTTAATGTAAGACAAGAGTGCTGACCTGACACCTGGTTTTAGAATTCATCTGTCCCTGCCTCCTTGGCCAAGTATATGCAGTGCTGAGGTGGGTCCCCTCATGCACCACTTCTGAATGAGTTTATCTTTGCCAATGCCACACACAGAGTAAAACCAGTAAGCCTAAAGAATGCACAGGAATACCTAAAGCCTTCTTTTTCTCACTGGAACTTGTATCAAATGCAGATTTTGGCATGAACCTGACCACAATCATTAATAACACTTCCACTGGTAGAAAACAGCATGGCTTTGAATTGTTATGCTGGGAGGGGGCTGGTCTTAGTGACTGAGCAAACAGATTGAAATTAGGAAAAGTAATGGGTGTAATTGTGAGGGGGAAGCAGCACCCCCGATTAAACAAATCCAGAAATCCTCAGTATAAGCTATTTCATACTCATAGTGATGGCACAGTGCAGTTAATCACAGAATTGGTGCGCACTTATCTGCCAAACAGTCGGTAATGTGAGAGGCAGGCAGGAGAGATGCTAGTAAGCAGCCACTACAGGGAAAAAAATTAACATACAACTAGTAGTTATGTCTCTGATATGATAGACATTTATGGACAACATTGTTTTGTGTATTAGATATTATGGTAAAAAATGGTAAAGAGCTGGGAAGAGGGAGTGAGAAAAAGTTGGAAGTAAGTGGTGATTGGTGTAATGTCTGTTGGATTGGAGTAATGGTAGTGAATGAAAGTTGGTTTCATTAGTTTGAGGAATGTAGAAAAGGATCTGGAGTGAATGAGTGAGGATTAGGGCAGAGAGAGTCAGCATGAAGGATTAATGAGTGAGGTTTAAGAGTTTGAGTTATCTAGGAAAAGAGTGTGAGTAAAAGTGAAATGATTGCTTTAAATGTATTAAATTATTAATCTGTTTTGTTATGTTCAACTTCTGTTAGTAACAAATTGTTTTTGTATCATATTTTTGGCCTCTCAGGACACTAGATAGATAAGGATCAGGTTCAGACATGACATCTGTGGTAGCAACAAAGAAGAGACAGAGTTGAGATAGAAGTTGCACAACGTCCTACATAGGAACATTGAGGGCATCTAGTAGGTTCCCACAATTGGTGGTCCCACAGGTGGGACAGGAAGAAGACCTTACATTGGTGGCTGAAGTGGGGATAAGGGAAAGATCTTAGTCTTGATGACTGCAGTGAGGTTTGGGCTAGTACTCATGTTTTGTGGCAGTGGAGCTTTAGACAGAAACTTACACCCATTAGAAAACTAGTGGGCTGAAGAAGCAGAAGCCTTAGAATGTCATACATATGTGGGATGTAACATACAGCTATGACTCAATTTCACATGTAGATATAAGCAATGCTTTAGTGTTGTTGTTGTTGTGGTGGTGGTGGTGTGTTTTCAAGTCGTTTCTGATTTATGATGACCCTAAGGTGAACATATCACAAGGTTTTCTGGATCTGAGAATACTGATTTGCCCAAGGTCACCCAGTGGGTTTCCATAGCCAAGCAGGGAACCAAACCCTGGTCTCCAGGGTCACAGTCCAACACTCAAGCCACTACACTAGGCTGGCTCTCAATGTTTTAGTAGCAAACCCCAATGATAAGAAACCCAATTTCAAGCAATTTGGCACAGATGTCACAAACTCTATGTGAAATTAAAAAATATGTATTTATATCACATACTATGGCATAATGTGTGTATTTATGTGCCTTCAAGTCACTTGTGAACTCATGGAAAAATTCATGGATTTCATAGGATTTTCTCAGGCAAGGAATACTCAGAAGTGGTTTTGCTAGTTCCTTCCTCTGAAACACAGTGTACAGTACTTGGCACTTGCCTATTCAGGTACTAACCAGGGCTAACTCTGCTTAGCTTCTATGAAGAGATGGCATCTGGTGCCTTTAAACCCTCTGCTCACTTCAAAATGTGAAATTCAAGAGGTAAGTAGAAACTTCTGTACAGACTGTAGCTCTTGCTACACCTTCTGTTCAGAGTGTAGAATAAAGAAAGAACAGCAACACTGGATAATCTACTAAAGGTCATTGATGGTGGATATGTACCTACATCTCACTGTAGCCACAGGTGTTATTTCTGGAAATAATGGTGCTCTATTACATCCATAATTAGTGAGAGGTCTCATCACTCTTATATGTCATTTATAACCAAATGCAACCCTAAAATTATTTGCAGGCTTGTTCTGAAATGGATGCAATCTCAGATTAAAATACAGAAGAATTCTACACGGGCACTATGTTATACACACAGAATACATCCTCAGTACTAAAGAAACTGGTCACAGGTAAGCCTGCCAGCTGATCTACAATTGTTATCTTTTTGGTTTGAATGATAATTATTTACAACAACACATCTGTTTGATACATGTAAAAGAAAGACAGAGAAAATGAGAGAGAGAGAGAGGGAAGGAGGGAGAGGGAAAGCTTTTTTTTTAAATAATTCTTTCATTACAGTTAGCCTTGAAGCCTTCAATTTGAACATATTTAGATGGTTGTTAATGGGTCCCCATCTCCATTTAGTTTAAATTCTACCACGTTTCTACATACCTTTGTGTGTGTGTACTCATGCCCAAAGATAAAATATACAACTGGGATGGGAGCAGATTATGAAAACTGAAAACAAGGTCATTTTCCTATACAATGCAATGAAAACCCAAAGTTAGATTTAACAGCTTTGACAAAACTGTACAAAACCTGTATCATCCAATTTTAGGCAACTGCATAGTCAGTATTGTAGAAGGATTTAGGCTCAGGTTTTAGGGTTTTTTTTTAAGGTTGCTTTGTAGATTAAAGAAGGCGGGAGGAGATCGTTATTCACATCTGCTTTTGTGCATTGAAGGTACCACCCACTATTGAGCAATATGAATTAGTCAGCCCATTAATTAGTCATAAATGATCCAGTACGGCATTTTGTATAGATCTAACTGCCTTGCTTCCAGTTATGATTCTCTAATCCAGATGGTATAAAGCCTTTTCTTTAAAGACTTCACTAACACTTGGTAAACAAAGTGCATATGGTAAGCACAACTTTATCTGCAAGAAAAACACACAATTCCTTTGGTTACCTACCTGCCTACACCATCTGTCAAGCAGATGGCTCAGCTTTCATTCACAGGATTAGGTAGGGTGGATGACTGAAAGAAAGAGCCTCAAGGTAGTATTTGATTCCATGTACCAGCCTGTGATGCATCTATTCTGAAACATGTAGTATTGGAATTAAAGACATCAGACTTCCTTGCTTAGTGGTACATCCTGTACACAGTATTTTTCTCCACAGAGATTTCACAGTGTTTGTTTACCAAACAGAATTTAGCCATTTATCAGAAATGGTGCAACCTGTTCAATGATGCAGGTCACAACAAAGATACACCATGAGTTACGAGCACAACTAATCTCACACTAACACTAGACACTCAAAATTGTTAATAATGAAGAGAAATTCCAAAAAGTTCATATGCCACATTACCTGGCATCTTCCTGCATATCTGTTTTAGAAATTGAAAATAACCCTAAATGAAACTGGTACAATTAAGGTGACCTATTATGGTTCCATCTACCAAGGCATTCTGAAATCTACTGTATCAGATATCTGTGATATTTATCAGATCACTAACTAACGCCAACTTGGCGTGCTCTCTCTCCTTTTAATTACTGTCCCTCTCCCTCTTTTCATTGATCTTTGAAACTGATTTCAAGAAACAGATATCAATGTAACAGAAGAGGAAAGAGTTCACAGTTCAAAGTCAATCATCTATATGAGTATGACAACTGACCTTAAAGAAACTGTCAGTGAAAGTTCACAACAGCTGTATGTAATAAAGAGATGCTTTATTCATTACGATAAGCTCAGAAGTAAAGTTTCAGCTTGAACAAACCAGAATGGAAGAAGAATTTATCTTTTTGAGAGGCAGTCTGGATTTGCACTCCAATATAGCCATGGACAGGGTCCACAAAACAGAAAATATTAATTTTAAAATACTAAGAAAAATGCTTTTACACATTAACATAAATTTGTTTTAGAGCACTTTGAAGATTAACAGTTCTCCACAAATGATGAAAGTTTCAGCCTATCGCATGTGAATCTGCTATCATAAAAAAATCTCTAAAATATTTTGTTTTATCTAAGAATAAAACTGAAGACCATAATCTGATCGCCACAGTGCAATAGGTTCACTACTTCTAAATATCAGACTATCAGCCCAAGGTCAGACTGATGCAAGGAAAATGTCACAGGACGAAAGCAAGAATGAGATACTACCAGAAAAGACCTTTTCAAGCCGATTTCTTTTACTAATTATGCTATAAAAGAATATGAATTTAGAGTGCTTCAGCATTCATTGTGAACTTAAACTTCCCTTGCATATAACAAAGTATAAATGAGAACTTTTTTTATAAACAAACTGCACTGCAATCTGGAACCTGCACTTATAAACAGGACAAATTATCTTGATGGTGTCCATCCACCAATGCAGTATCTGTCAGCAGAATTAATTCCCACTCCTCCATGCAAGACCCCATGCCTCCCCAAATCTGCTCCAAGGGGCTGGAGACCTTCTTGAGAAAAGGAGGGCACAGGATGCTGTGGAGGAAGGAAGAGAAGGGAAAGTTGTATTGTGTGTGCCAAATCCCGTTTGTACTATTTACATATTATCCTGTATTGTAATTGGCAAAAATGTAAAATGACTTATTTTTTTAAACAAATAACTATTTTTCCGCAGCTTGTGCTATTTGCCAGGATATGTTTGAACACTGAAAAGGGAATGGAGGGAGAGATTCATTCTGTTGCTACTCCCAACTAGAGTAGACCCACATTTATATACATCTCATTCATTCAGCGGATCTACTCCAGTTGAGAGTAAAATTAGCTGCCACAGAATTAAGTAACCATTCTGAAACTACAGTACAATAATTCGCAGACTATACACTAGAAGCATAAAGGCACATGTAGAGCACTTACAGCCTTCAGAGACTTTCAGTGTGACCCATCCAGATTCCCAAATCACTGCTCAATTTAAACACTGCCCCCATTAAATTCACCTGTGCTAGTGTTCCCAGAAGTGTTTGGGTGCGGTGGGGAAATCAGTTTTCTTGCATAGGATATTGTACAGGAATGATTGTTTGTGCTTGTGATATTCTCATGTGGATCATGCTCCCTTAGACACCAAACAGCTATACAGCAGTCTTGTGGGATCATTAACCGTGAAGGAGAAAATAGCATGAGAAGAGAAGGGTGGACCCTCTGTGCAAGCGAGTCTTCTGTGTGTCCGTTTCTCTGTGTGTGCTTGAGTGAGAGCGTGAGAGAACGAGAATACTAACAACCCATTAGTCAGCCCTACCCGAATTGAGCTTCAGTTCATTGGCCTTCACGCACTCTATTACAGCACTTGGGCACTGATTTGAACAAGCAGAGGATCCTTTGATCACTTCCCTTTAATTATTTCAAGCAAAAATGAGAAAGGTTAAATGACAAAAACGTATTTTTTAACTGAAGGGGGTTCTGGCATGTTCAGGTGGTGTGTGTGGATTATGGGTGCATGTGTGGAAAGCTGGTCTCCTGCCCCTATGGAGTTGTTCACCCTTCCTGTTAGGGAAAGTGAATACTTTATACATAAAGCAGAGATTCAAATATCAGAGTCTCCTCTTTTATGAAAGAAATTCATTCTACATCAGTGGTTCTCAACCTGTGGGTCCCCAGATGTTCGTGGACTTCAGCTCCCAGAAGCCCCAGCCATTATGGTCAATGCTCAGGGCTTCTGGGAGCTGAAGTCCAAAAACATCTGGGGACCCACAGGTTGAGAACCACTGTTCTACATAGATTTCCTTCCATGTAAGACAGTAGAATGTTCCTGAAAATTTGTCAGAGTTTTGATATACCTCTCAGTCTGTTGCTTTCAGGTGCTACACCAAGATTACTACCAAGATTTTCTTTAAACACACAAGACGGTTGTCATACTTTCATAGGTTTCTCTGCGTTATTCTTTTTTATTTGTTTCTCACTTTCACACTTCAAAAAAAAAAAAAGAGCAAAGTAATCAAATTTACCAGCTTCAAATTCTGCCAGATCCAAACGCTTCCTATGGATGAAACCACATTTATGAAAAACCAGTAAGAAGACAACTTTCTCATGTTTATGCCTATGCCTTCTTATGAAACTCCAATGACTTCTCAAATGAACTGTTCTTGCTCACTACTTTGTTGTATCAAGCATAATCTGTTACTAAGCAGCTGAAGACTTTTGTGGGATTAGGCAAAAGCTCTGAATACCCAGAGGAAAACAAATAACTATTAAATAAGGCAGAGATTTATTTAAGAAAAAGATGGAACAAACTCGAACATATATTCTAACTACAATGACTTAACCCAAGAAGTGTCATACGTTCTAAGCCAGGATTTAATATTTAGTTAGAAAGAGTCCATTGATTTTACTCAATCATGCCAGAAAGCAAATTCTACCTATCTTCAGTGTGAAACACATGCTGAAAGGCATTCTGTGTCTATGGAAATAAAAGTTCAACACATACAAACTGAATACCACAGTCACTGAAGTCCTCTTTAGCATCATGATTTACGGTGATGGTCCGACTCATATGGGATGGCTTCTATAACTGTTTTGTGTCTGAAATGTTTCAGTGCACAATAAAGATGAAAAAAGAAGAACAGACACGATACAGAAAGGATGAAGATCCTTTTTTTCCACAGTTAGCCAAGGCTAGAATGAAATCAATAAAAGTATCTTGCAAGGAACACAAAAGTCATCACTTGAAGGATGTCTGTTGCAGCAAAATCCAGAAAGAGTCTTGTTGCACTTTGAAGTAACATATTTTCTTTCACTAAACTTGGCATATTCCAGACCATTTCATTACATGCATGGTATGCAACCTCCATTATTAGAGGCTCCTCACTCAGTGGAACTGGGAGGAGATTGGGAGCCACTAAAAACAGAAAATTTACATTTCTGCAGGAATTCCACTCTAGAGGGATATTTTAAAGTTTATGTTCAAGGAATACAATAGATAACACAGTTATAATCCTGTACTTATTCCTTCTGCCTTCAAGTTAACTCCAACTTAAAATGACCCCAAATCTTTCTTGGCAAGATTTATTCTGACGTTTGTCATTTCCTTCCTTTGAGGCTGAGAGTGTATGATTTGCTGAGGATTTTGAGTGGGTTACCATGCTGAGAGGGGATTCAAACCTTGATCTCCAGCAGTCCTAATCTAACATTCAAACCACTATACCACGTTGGTTCTCAAAGCAAGCTAGCCCATCTATATAACTTATGGCAGAGGCATGCAAAGTGGTGCCCAAAGGCCACATGTAGCCCCTAAAGCTGTTTTGTGCCCGCTCCCAGGAGTCAAGAAAATTGCTCCAAAATGCCCCCAGGTATCTTCTGGGATGTGAAGAGCATTTCCAATACATTTGGTGCCCCTATGGCCCCCAAAATTTAAAAAAAAAAGCAAAATTTTTCAAGGCATTTTGCCCAAAACACCCTCTGGAAGACAGGAGGGACATTTCCATCACATTTAGAGCTCCCAGCCTGATTGAGACCCCAGAAAAGCCTGTTTTAAAACAGGAGGTGAACAGGAAGTTACTTCTGCTCATTTCCTGTTGTTAAAAAAAAAGCCCTCTCTTGGGCCTGAAATGGCCCAGAAAGGCGTAGTAACATGGTGAAATTCCCCCATGCCCCCTAGAGGAGACATGGAGGCATTTGGGGGCAAAAATTGTTTGTTTGTTTTTTCCTTTTTGCAGAGGCAGGAGCAGCCCTCCAAGGGCTCCTGGTGGAATAATACAAGCCTCTAGCCTTCCAGTGTTGCCCACTCCAATCTACATTAACATTGATTTTTTCCATCCCAGTGTATCAGAGCCTAATTCTAACCACATTTAAGAATTATATAAATATCTGCCAGGTTGGGCAAAGAAGGAACTTCTCTATGGAAACTAGTGGGGAAAGTTTACAAAAATTGTGGTACTCCTGTCTAGGCGACAAATGACTTGCGAAATGTATGCAATTGCAACATGGGCAACTATTTTCCCCCGAGCTAGTAGCTTCTGTGAATCTACTTGCACGGCTGATCCATCTCTAATGAAATATGAGTACAAAACACCCAAATTTTCCAAAATATATTTAGCTCATTTTCACCTGAGCAAAAGACTGATAAACTGTTAGGCATGCACAGAGTCCAAGATCACCATGCCTTCTACCAAGTATCTCTGCAACTACCAACAGTCACTCTTAAAAAATATTTTGACCTTTGTCCAGCATTGTTGCACATTAACAATTACCACAGTCTCAAAACACACTTTCAAAGGCACTATTCTTATAATCCACTCAGGTGATTTTAGATGTTAAACATTAAACAATGTGAATAACACAAATTTGTTTTCCTTTTCAAAAGTCACTCAAGTAGCACTTACAGCATTATAATGAGAGCCTGGGTAACACAGCAGCCAGCAGAAACTAAGCTATAGATCAGGAAGTCCACAGTGTCAACCTGCACCATTAAACCCAGCTTTCACATTTGGGTGGGCAAAGGTTTAAATTCTGGAGCACAAATGGATAATTTGTAGTGTAAAAAGAGCTCCCAGTCTCCTTTTTGTGCAGCCATCAATGTGCACTGTACCTTCATACCACTACTACAAAAGAGGAAGAGAAATGTGGGCAAAAGAAAGAGAAGAACCAGAAGTCAGGTGCTTCTGTGACCCAACTACAGAACACAGCACTTAAGGCAGCATGGAAACTATGCTTTAGTTATCACACTGTGTGGCTGAGTGTACACATGTACCTGCTGTCTTTTCTGTTTCTTGTCTGAAATATGATACAAAGGCAAAAGAGCCATTTAGGCTGCACAGAGGGAAGCCAAAGGCCCTTATTCTGAAGGAGTATAAAAGTGGGTGGGGATGCTTCTTCAAGCCACATGGCACCAGCAAGAACCCAACTTACTTCTAAGCCCTATGCAACCCAACCAAGAGGACATCCACAGATAAGAAAGCATGGCCTCCAGAAGGGGATGTTCCTTTGAGACTGGGAACAGAGATACAGCTCAAAGCATCCTTGAAAATCCTGCACAAGGTTCTAGCTTCTCAAGGATGTAACACTGATTCCTTCTCTTCTGTTCTCCAGAATCATGTAAGTCCACTTATGGATACTTTCTGGGTTCATGCTCATGGATTTTTAAAATCCAGTCTTCACATTCAGACATGTATTTATTGAAGTTAGTTTCTTTGATGTCAGATAGCACAGAACTGTTTCATGACAAAGATCAAATTTTTCTTCCTAAAGTTTTGTTTGTGTGCACTACTGCACTTCGACTGCTCTTCCTGGGGTAACAGCAGGCAAAAGACTGTAGAGAAAAGCAAACAGCTCAGATTTCCAACATCACAACTTGTGATGAGCCTCCTCCCACTTAAGACAATTTCTCTGAACCCGGTGAGAAGTCTATAATTTTCTCTATCACATGAGGTGAGCATCTTGAGAAGCATGCTCTTGGACAGATCTAACAGCGGCACATCCATCTTGAACTGCTTCCTCTTACCATCTGAGGGATTTTCTAATTTATAGAAGAAGAACCACCCTCCTGCCAATAAAGGCTGCAATTGTTTTTGGAACAGGGCTGGAAAGTTAGTAAGACATGTTAGAACCAAATCTAAAGCAAGATTCCAATAAATAAACCAGAAGACTAGATAATGTGTCAGTTCTCACTATGTTGTCTTTTCTGACCCTGAAAGTGGACATCAACTTTATGGTGTATAGAACAAGGAAGAAACAGAATGCATAACACTTCTAGAGGATAAATAATCAGACACAACTGAGTCTCTCCACCTCACCCTCTAGATCAGAAAACCATTCAACTGGAAAAATTCAATGCCATGTAAGTATTCACATCCAGACAAATTTTCTCCATAGAAGAGAAGGCTGGCTAGATAAAGGCTATCCTAGGAAAGGCAGCTATGAACACCCTGTTGTCTGAACTATCATGACTAACATGTTGGTGAAACATTCATGGAAAGGAAACATGGCAGGATAATTTGTTTGTTGAAAGCAAATTGAAAAAGAGATGAGTTGATCATTAAAATGTGATTATATATCCCTTAGACCTGCTGCTACCACGTAGGTAATCTAAGTAATTTCAATGGCTAGTGACAAGTTCTTATTATTAAAACTTTTTACAAATTTCTTTATATTAGTGACATTCAAAATGAATGCTGTTCATTTTGAGAACATGCAAAATTATGAAACATGCATTGTTATTCTGCTAGTTATTAACTCTATTGCTTATTATTCTAAAAGATAGGGTTTTTCCCTATCAACTCTACCTTTTTCTAGTTCTCTCCAGCAGGAGAGACAAATAATTAATATTTGGCTGCGAACCAATGACCTGCCACCAAAATGTATCTGGAACTCGGAGTTTCCATGTACGATTGAGACTTGTGAGTCTCCCTCCTACAGCCTCTTACAGTGAGTGAGGGATGACTGCAAGACAATCCTATTTTCTACTTTTGTTTGCACATACTTTGACAGGTGTGCCCTATTACTTAAACATTAAGCTGTTTAGGGTATGCTTGTTTCCTAAAACAAATGGTTCTCTAGTTCAGTTTATAAGAACTCCCACAATGCAATGGTTTGAGTGTTGAACTAGGATTCTGGGAGACTCAGGCATGCAAATCCAGGGGGTGACCTTGGGCAAGTGACACTCTCTCAGCTTTAAAGGAAGGCAACACAAATCTCCTCTGAAGAAATCTTGCCAAGAAAGCTCCTTGATAGGATCACTGTAAGTTGGAGTCAACCTGAAGGCACATAACAACAACAGCAACAACAAGGTATGGTTCTAAAAACAACAGCATCAACAGCTAGTAGCAGTAGTAGAAGCAGCAGTAACAGGGACATTGATTCACTGAGACTTTCAGCCTCTGCAGTGGTCGGGGGCTAATTAAGATGGTCCACTCCAGGAGGCTGATGGATTCTAGATTCCCAGTGGATTCCTCACAGCTCTTGCCTTGCAGGTGACCCCATTGAAGCCCTGGCTGATCCATAGAATAGGAAAATGGCCAGGGCAGTGGACACGATTGCCTCAAGTGTTTCCTCCTACAGAATGGAAACAATCAAGCCTCCTGGTTCACTAGGGAGGTGGCAGCGATGAAAAGAGCAGGGCAGAAGGTAGAGTGTCAATGGCAGAAGACTCAATGAGTCTGACCAAACATGGGTTAAAGCCCATTGGAAACCCTATATCATGGTGATGGTGGCATTGAAGAAACTATACTTCTCCGCCAAAACTGTACCTCACCAGTGTCATCCAGTAACACTCTTTTGAGCGGTCAGGGGCCAAAGGCTGCAGCCAAAATGCTGATTAGGACCTATATGCTGACTGGGGCCTACAGGGAGCCTATAACTCTTTTGTTAAAACAGCTTTGTTGGCTACCAGTTTGTTTCCAGGGACAATTCAAAATGCAGGTCATGACTTATAAAGCCCTGTATAAGTAATACAGGGCTTTATAAATCATGACCAGCATTTTGAATTGTCCCTGGAAACAAACTGGTAGCCAACAAAGCTGTTTAACAAAGGTGTTATAGGCTTCCTGTAGGTCCTGATTATTTGGAATACACTATCTCCCTACACGAACCTGCCAGAGTTGTAAGATCCAAAAGGGAAGGCTTTCTCTTAGTTATGCCATCATGACAGGATCATTTGGTGAGAACATGGGAGACAGCCTTCTCAGTGGCTTCTCCCACCCTCTGGAACTCTCCTCCATAGGAAGCTAGGCCAGCCCTCCCTCTGCTCTCTTTCCACCAACAGGCAAAGACCTTGTTCAAGCAAGCTCTTAATGTGCAGTTACTTGCAGGGAGGCTTCCTATGGATGGGAGTGTGCTTTATCTTTTTAACCTCTATATGTTTCTAATGATTTTATACTGTTTTTAATCTATCCATTTAATGGGATGATTTTAATTGTGTTTTAAAAATTTATTATTTTTGGCTGATTCCTTTTGTGAGCCACGTTGGTCCCATTGTGGGAGAAAGGTGGCATATAAATGAAATTAATTAATTAAATTAAAAACACTGTCCAATCATTTTATCTATGTAATATTTATTATGCAAGCACAAGGTATCACAGCTTCTTAAACAGTGTACTGTATTTACCAGCATATAAGACACACTTCCCCCCCTCAAAATAGCCCTTAAAAATGGAGAGTGTCTTATACGCCGCGTGCTCATTGGAAGCCCTCCTTTCACCACCACCCTCTGCTAAGGCTAAATGCATATGAAAGGGAGGAGATGAAAGGAGGACTCCCATGAGGCTCTGCTGCACTGGCTCTGCCACCAGACTCTCTCCTGCCTTTCCTAAGCACAAAGAAAATGCCTAGAAAAAGCAGGGAAAGGTCTTGGGAAGGCCAGCGCTAGTGCTGTCTCCACCCCCTTGATCCTCTCAAGCCTTTTCTAGGCATAAAAAAATTACTAGGAAAGACAGAAGGATCTGAGGAAGCCCCACGCTCTGCCCTCGGAGCCTCTTCTGTTTTTTTTCTAGGCACTTTCTTTACACTTAGAAAAAGGCACAGAAAGGTTTGGGGAAGCCCCGCGCTGGTGCAGGCTTTGCCCTCGGAGCGTCTCCTGGTTTTTTTTTTGGCATTTTCCTTACACCTAGGAAAGGCAGAGGAGGGGCTGAGGAATGAAAGGAGCACTGCCTCAAGGCTTCTCTAGACATCCCCCCTCTTTTCTATCCATTTTGCCTTGGTGGAGAAAACTCCCACTGAGGCGAAATGGCAGGGAACAGGAAGTCTCGCCGCCGTAGTAAAGAAGTTTTTCCCAAAAAATAACCACCAAAAATGGACTGTGTCTTACATACCAGTGTGTCTTATACGTTGGGAAATATGGTATGTTTTTTTAAGAAATATAGGATAAATTGATCCTATGTCAGCAAATTACTGTGAAAATTTCTGTTTTATATAGGAGCTTTAGAATGGACCATCGTCTGCCACAAAAGCCTTGTCCTTCTTCATGAGTCCTTCCTCCACAATACCACCCTCTCAAGTTAGGCAGATGGAGAACAGAAAACACATCTTCTTGGTTATGAAGATCCGGAATGTTCTCACTAAGGAAGCTCATTTGCCGCCAATTTTGATATTTTTTTTGATGACAGAAAAGACTTGATTAGCTAGGAATCCCAACATGTTAAAAAGCTAGTTTCAATTTTGTTTACAGTTTCTCTGGATGGAGTGAGGTCACGTCCCATGTTTTGGATTGTACCTTTTTTCTTTCTTTTTATAATTTTGTATTACCTATTTTGTATGCACCCCTGAAAGTCTTGTGATCAGAGAATCATACAGAAAACAGAAAGAGTAAAATAAACTGATGTTCATTTAACCAATTTTACCATTATTATAGTGTACACTACATACAGGAAAAGATATATTCTAATGTTAACTAGGCCCAGCATGTTTTATAATTGGGATACAGAAAGGAGATGAGTTATACCTTCTGCACTACAACCATCTCGCATACCACTCCTGAAGCAGAAAAGCCATCCTGACTTCATTAATATAAATGGTCATAGTATTAAAAAGCTTACAGTCCTCTGAAAGCCTAGAATAAGTGACAGTAAGACTGCATTTATTAATTCAAATGCCTTTATTAATTCAAATCCAAAAGAAGTGTAACTTTTATTTCCATATAGTCTGATTATCAAAAGCATCAGGTAGTATTTATTGGAGGTCACTTAAGGGACATATTTTTTTGTGCCCAAAAAGAAAATAATACTGAATTACACTCAGACTGCCTTCCTGACAATTCTGTTTTTTGAATGTTTGTCTCTACAGGCACATAATTGTGCTATATGCTTGCACAGAGAACATCTGGAAGCTTCCAAAGCTCCGGTCAGATGCTGAAGCTCTTCTTTTTCCTTTTCAGGAACACTGGTGCACACACCCAATAGGGTTGAATAGCTCCTTCTTGCCGAGTTCCTTCTCTTCAGTCCAAATAACTAAATTCCTTCTTCCCAAGTGTAAAATAACCAAGAGGCTCAAGCAGACAGGAAACCAGATGAGCTCTACAACTGCACAGATGGCCACTTCAAAAACACCAGTTACGCATAAACAATATGTCTCTTCTTTTAAGCCTCTACACAATCCAACAACTGTGTGAGTAGTAACTTAAATTACCTGGCCAGGTGGAGACTGTTAACTTTTAGAAGTTACCCAGAACCCCAGCTTCAGAATCCTGGAAGTTAGTGCCATAATACCTTGGATCATTTGATAGTTTCATATGGAAGAAAAAAATTGCGAGTTCTGAGGATTACAATGCTTGTGAGTTAAGGTCTTTGGCTATTTCCTCCTGGCGTGCAAAATGATGATCATCAGATAGCATGCTACAGACCAGGGTGGGCAAAGTGCAGCCTCAGTTACAAAGAAACAACCTGTTCTCTTTTAGGAGTTGGGCTAACAAACTAGCAATAGTAACAGGGCTTGAGTGTAGAACAGTGATGGATAGTAAAAGTAGAAAACAAATAGTTGGTTGTCTGATCTAGTCAGGAATGAGTGAAATATGGTTTCGAGTCAGAAGGCATCTGCCTCCAATTGGTGTTTTTTTATTTGCTTCCAGCCTCCAACTCCTCCAGACTCCTTGGATTATCTTTGTTTGGTCAAAAAAGAGCAAACTGCCTCTCCTGGAAGCCCACTTGACTTTCAGCCACTTCTGGAGAGCATTTTGGCAGTCCAAGTAGCTCCCAGGACATAAAATTAATCCCTGAACATGCTGCAGTGGCTAAGTCCTGCTACTGATAGTTCCCAGAAAAGGAAACATTCGGGCAATAACCAACCCTTTCTGAGACAATGGGAAGCCTTTCTGAATGGGAAACAGTGGAAGATAGCTGTGTGTGCCTTTGAAGACTGATGAATGCTGTCATCACTATCACCTATGAGGCAAGTCACCTATGAGGCATGTCCTATTTTGCTTCTACAGGTGGAAGATATCCTAGAATAATTTCTGTGCCCAATGGATATGTGGCAAAACTTGAGGAACTTCCCTCTTACCAGGAAATAATCGTAAAATGTCCTGGTACTAGCTTCCTGGTAACTGGAAGCATGAATGAAGATGGTAACAGAAGGTCAGAATGCATACAACATCACATCCATTTTTTTTTACTTCTTTGTCAGCCCATGCAAGACATGTTTCTTTCTTTAAAAATGAAAGTTACTGACAGATGTTTTAAAAGGAAGCTACACCCTGAGAATATTCAAAAACCAATGCAGTATAAGAGGAGTGGATAAAGGTTTATACCTATGGTCCTTTCCTACCTGTAAGTGCTTGTTTATATATGGAGGAATTCCATCCCCTTCAAGCAAATATACAGACACCCAACACTATGAACTGAGCCTGGAAACACTAAATTGTGCCTGCAAGATGGTGCAAGTATTTCAGCACAAAAAAAATATCTTCTCCAGGATCCCGACTAACAAACCACTGGGTAATTCTGTAGAGCAAAAACATTTCAGTCCTAATTAAAATCAGATTCAGTTATGCTGTGGACATAAAGAGACACTGGGATGACCATGGAAGAATTCATTTTCACCCCTCTGCTTCAATGCACGTACCCATTACTGTCAAAAACAAGCTCCTGTAACAGCTGGGACGAAACTGGTAATTCTGTTACCAGGATAATTGGCTAGACAACCTATTATTATTGCCTAACAGTGTATTAACGGCTGGTGTTTAGGGAACTAGGATTTTCTTGGCAAGAGAAAAGCTAACTTATTGCCAGGCTGCCAGTGCTTCAGTCTACACTGGGCACACAGTATATGGGAGAAAAGGCACTGCTCATTGTTCATCTACTAGCTAAAGTTCCAGTTCAATCCAGCTCCCCCACCTCCTGCATTATTCTTCTGAGTACACCAGCTGCTTAACTAGAATTGTAAGTATACCTCATGTTCACTTTCAATAGATGCCCATCTGCACACTGCAATAAACACTGGATTACATAAACTTCCATGTGATTGTTTTGCAAAGACTTGATCCTTACCTAACAGGCCATATTTTGGTTTACACTAGACACAAAACTGAAGTTGGGCTTTTACTTATTTTCATTCCTAATTATTAATAATCAAGAGAACAATGATTCTCTACTAGAACTGTAACATGCTGTTCTACTGGGTGGAGGAACATTTCTTAAGATCAACAGCAGAAAGGATTATGAGAAAAGGGACTCACAAAGTTCACTGTAATGCAAATATCACATAGGGATAGGAAGACTCATAGCTGTGATTGTTATAGTAATTCATTTGAAGCCACATATTCTGGCTTTTGTTGCTATTTGTGGTTTCAGATTGCAGACTGTGGACTGCCATAGTTATCATTCTCTGGGATTTTCATCCAGAGGCTTCATTTTTGCTTAAGAGAGAGGCCTAAATACCCTAAAGGCACCAGATTCTGTTTGATCTTGGAAGCTAAACAGGGTCAGCTCTGGTTACTACCTGGATGGGAGACCAACAATGAACACCAGGTGCTATAGGCTATATTTGAGAGGAAGGAAGTGGCAGAACCACCTCTCAGTATTTCTTGCCTAAGGAAACCCCATGAAATTTAGTGAAGCCCACAGGTGACTTCAAGGAGTGCACGTGCACGCACGCACGCACACACATACATACAGAACCACATCCCTCGTTTATTTGTTTTTTCCCAGTTGCTGCCATACTGACATATTTCAGTGGTGTGGCAGCAATTTTAAAATAAAAGTGACAGCTGCAGGATGCGGCCCCAGTGGGATGAAGGATTCAATGAGGCCCATTTCTGCCTATATGAAACCCTAACTGTAACATGCTCTTTTTGGAATATTTATACACATGTGGTAAACCAATAAATAAGAAGATATTGCTATATTCAAGACAGTGTCAAGGTGGATAAAGTATCACCTCCATATTTCAGTCCCATAAGAGTTATGAGGTAATTCACAATAAGTAAAAAGATCTTTATTTTTCTTATCAACACATGCTGTTTAGCACAGAATAAAATTACTTTGGATTATAATGGATACCCCTCAACCAAAGCTTTTTCACCGTCAAGTGTTTCTTCACATTAAAACAGTAACTTACTTAATTGAGTTTCTAAAATGGTCCTCAGCAGGGCTTTTTACTGTACAACTGTTCAACAGCCACAGGTCTGCTTCTGCAGCATTCTCTGAAAGACAGATACACACAATATACAATTAGAATTTTATCTAGGGGATCCTACTTTCTATCATGTTAACAGAGATGTGTTACCCAAGTAGTGCAGCTATCAGATAAATATGCCACCATGTTTAAAGAAAATTTAGAATACATTTTAAAAATGATCAAATGCAAACACACAAATATATAAATGCAGTGAGAGTGTTTTACAAATGATGATGCAGATGTTAATCTAAATCAGTAACTTCTATATATACTGTTTCAGTCACTGACCAGTTACTGACATATCTCAGATTATGTAAAGGTCAGTGTAACTCAGCATTTCACTCACTTCTACATATCAGAGATAACTTTTTTTTCTCTTAAGTTTTGTAAGCAAAGAGGTTTATTGACAGACTCTGTTCTTCCTTCAGTGTTTAAATGCAATTGCTTTCTCTCACTTATTCGCAGAGCAATACTGTGCTCACTGAAGAGCATGGGTTAACACTGATCAGCAGCATGCCACTGAGGCTGCAATATCCACGCTCCTCTCCAAACTTCTTTGTCAGCTGCAAAAGGTCTAGGGATCCTTTAACTCAAGGGATGCCTTTCTCCATGGGAAAACTTCCAGGGGCTGCACATCTGCAGTGGATGAAACCAAAACCACACGCTCACATTTAATCTAAACATTCCCCAACCAAAAACCACAGCCCAGAGTCCAACATTCTGCTTTTAGGCCAGGTAATACGATGTGTGGTTGCCTCCCAGCTCCAGGGATTCCTGGACGAAATGGAGGCTCTAGGAAGACTCAAGTTAGGTTTACCATATACAACAAGGACCACCAGGCTTTGTGGTTATTTTTGTTTTGCTGTTCCAAAGTGCTTGCTATATCAAAATAAAGGGATTCAGATAGTAACCTTAAAGCCTCCATGAAAGTCATCATTTCACCCAGCTTCATATCTCCAAGAAATATTTTTGGAATTCAAGGCCAGATCAAAATCTGCATAACAGATGGGCAAAAGTATCCAGTATATATTTTACACAGCATCTATTTGGAGAAGAGCTAAAACACTGAAAGATTTTTATGTGTAATGGTGTGTTTCTATACTGGAAATTTTTGAAGGACAGCCATGTTTATATCAAATTTGCATGCATTTGATTTTCAGGATCAGGATCAGAAGCAGTTTAGTTTAAAATGCTAGTAATTTTGTACTCAAGCTCTAAATATATTTGCTACCACAAATAACAGCATTTCACCAAGGTATATTGGTTACAAGGAATTCAACAATAATGTTAAATCAGTATAGTTTAAACAACTCAAAGAAGGGGACTTTTATCTTTAGGTCTCCTTCTCCAAAAAACAAATATTGCACAAGCCACAAAATCTATCAGGCTTTTATAAAACACCATCAACACCAAAAACATATAAAAGGTCATGGAAACTTCTGAACAATCTAAACGTTAACAGGAGGTGCTGGACAGCACAAACTGTCAGAATTGTGAAATAAAAGAAGGAAAATGTGGTAAAATCTCTTGAGTAAACAACAGATATTCATAGAACAGAGCAAAATATTTACACTTTGGTTTTCTCTCTAGCATTTCTGTTTATATCTTTGCTCCACACAGATTCTAGATCAAGGATGGACAACTGACAGGGGCTAGGTGTTTCACTGCCCCTTGAAGGACTTCAGAAGGCTGTACCCCATGCCATGTATACTTCCTCTCAAGTTTTGGCATGCATTTGCTCAGAACAGTTTACTTCCTGATTAAATGAAGGTCCTTTCTGGCCTGGCTCTGAAACACTCAGGGGAGAGAGCATGGAAACTGTGGCAAAGTCCTGGGAGCCTGCCTAATCTCAATGGGGAGACCATAATGGGAGCTAAATACACAGAAGGCGCTCTTCTACACAATAACCAAACAAAAGCCTCACTAAGGTACAGTAAAGTAACCTCTCTCAAAAAATTGGGATACTCTATGTGGAAGAAGGTGCTCTTTCAGATATCCTAGTCCTGAATGGTACACTGTATAGCCTTTTAAGCCAAAAGGAACTCCTTTAACATCGCTCTGTATCTAACTGGCAAGCACTGTAGATGACTCAGCACAGGTGTTATATGAGCACACTGGGAAGCCCCTCTACAGAACCTGGCCCTCATACTACTATATAACTATATTCACTTTTTTAGGGGATCTGTACACTTCAGTGTCCTGGTTCAGTTTGCCAGGGGGACACAGGACTGATAACTGCTCCCTGCTGCCCACCCCTAATCTATGCTGACAGCAGACTTCCCAAGTGTCATCAGAAGTCTTTCCAACAGACACTGGCTGATATTTCTTACTAACAATACCAGGGACTGAATATGCGATCTTTCCTATGCAAAATGTGTACCCTACCCACTGAGCTATATCTTACTGTGCATATGACAGCTTTCTGTGTTTGACACTTAAAGATTCATTACTTTCATATGCCTACAATGCCACTTCTTCTACTGGAGGTTTAAAAGTAAAACCCAATCCATCCTGTATTATGTGAGTCAGACCCAAGAAATAGTGTTGTCCAGAAAATTGGAACAGATCTTCCTCTCTCTCTCTCTTTCTGAGCACAGTAAAATAAACTTCTCATGACACAGCGAACCTTTGACCATCCCATGGACATTGTTGTATGCCACCAATACTACCAGTCACATACTACCAGTCAACAGTGGCAAGCTATTTACCTGAGCTACACATCATAGTCATATTACTCTCTTCACTCTCAAAAGCTAGAAATAATCTTCTAATCACGTGGTAAGACAGCATGATTAGAAAATGGAATGCTATCCATATGCTGCTGCTTCTCAAACTACTCACGAGAAGATACTTGACGGAACTGTCCATTTCCTCTCACAACACCAACAAGTTCTACCACAAAGTTGAGCTTTCACCACACAGGTGAGCTTTTATCACTTAGGTGGCTCTTCCATTTGCTGATCTGAAATAATGCAATAATTGGGTGTCAGGGGCCTCATTATCAATTTAAATTAAAATTTAACCATGCAAAATTTTGTTGAAATGTTAGAGTTACAGGATTAGGAAACTATCTAGTGAGAAATATAGGCTAATCAAAAGTAATATGAGTCACTCATACTCTCAAATACTAAGCCATACATTTTTTAAAAGGAGAGAATATTTCAACTGCATTCTCCAGCAGCACTAGCATACAAAGTATTTTAGATCAAAGTATAAGTGGAGATCCAACTCTTTAAAAATCAGATTCTCTCCTTCACAGCTACTTTGTGCCTCAGCACAAGCTGACTTGCAGTTTTGAAAGTCTCCCACTGATTTTCATACATACGTTTTCACAAGAGCCAAGGTCAGCTCATAAACTGAAACATATTCTGTTCCAATATCTTTTTCCCAGCTTATATTTCTGCAAATGCTGTCTGTATTATGTTGTAGCCAGAGGCAATATATTGATTTCAAATGCCTTGCCTCCACTTATTTCCCCTGACATCTAATCCCACATGGAGTCTGGATTTAAGCTACATCTATCACTTTTAACACAGAGGAAGCTAAAATATAGGGGAACTTATCTGAGCTAGATATGTCCAAACACTTATTAAATTGTAGCTTCCAGCTAGTTATTGACTTTCACAGAATTACCTTCATACTTTATCCATTCGCTACTGTATCTCAGATACAGAAAATACAGTATACAGACCTGAAAATCTCACCCTCAGAAGCCACATTAAAGCCTTAAAAATGTTTCATCAGTTATCTCCTGGTCTAGGATATTAAGTGAATAGAATTGCTTGGGAATGTTTCAAAATAAGTGTATGAGAAATTAAAGTATACTCTAACAGATGTCTAATGGCTACCAAAAAACCTCTAGCAGCAGATACCCTCAAGTTTCTATTTGGCTCCATTCTCAGTCACCAACCGTGGCTATAAAACAGCTATCAGAAATGGAGTGGTCAGGATTATGCTGGCAGTTTATGCTGTGAAAAGGACTGCTGAATTGTGTAACTGCAATCTATAAGAGATTAGAGGCTCAAGGTGGGCAGTAGCAGGCTTTTTCAATTTTAAGACAGCACTCATTTTAGATAATGGCAGGCTGTAGCATGTAGGTCTCTGGGTCTATGCTTTTTTTTTTTAAACTTGCAGTTAGTCTCATCTACCAAGAAGAGGTGAAAGGGGAAAAAAATACTACCTTTCTCAGAATTCCCCTTTTGCGGGGGGTTTTTTGAACTGAAAAACCTGATGCAACTTGTGTGTTGTACTCAGACAACACATGTATACAGACTTTTATTAAAAGCCTCACAACCTTCCAGTTGGAGCACTGTGGTCCAAAACTGTAAGAATATTAATAAAATATCTGACATATGTACTGATTCATTTTCACTCATGTAACAGACTAGCTATTCACTGCCACCTCTCCATTTTTCTCCCTTGAATGCACTGAACGGAGATCGTTCCCAGCACATACCAGTTTCACAATGCATTCACCCCTCTCAGCCATCACTGTCCTGAATACCCCTGGTTTTGTGCTTGGGCATATTCTGATCTCATGAAAGACTGACATAGCAGCATGTTTAGCAGACCAATACATTAGTCAGAAGGAGAGATCATCTACTTGAGTTCCTCAGTTGTTCGAAGTTGGAACAGGGAGAAGGAAAGTGTAGTGACTTCATTTCTACTTCATATAAGGTGAGTTGCACCACTAGAACTAAAAAAAAAAAAGATGCTAGAGCTTGCCAAAGCTATTCTGCCTCCACGGAAGCCTATTAAACCCAGTAACTTCAAATCTCAGCGGTGACTGCCAACAACAAATACCTCATAATTAAAAGGCCACTGTGCAAAATAATCTAAGTAATCTAATTAAGTAACAACTCAAAAGTATTCATCAAGAGTGATCTACCCAACAAGAATCCCCTACATCATGTAGGAAAACATCAAGCAATAGCTGGATTTCTAAAGTTTGCAGCTAAACTTTTTCCAGGAGAAACGTATAAGCAGAGTAAGTAACCCAGAAAGGCAGATGATATGAACCTCTGAAGAAACATTAAGCAAAACAAACAATCTTCTGAGAACTCCTGAATTACAATGGACCTGCATATACCACCAAGATGAAAAATCTCCTCTACCACCCTTATTAGAATCATCTATGCCTGCCTTCCTAAACCTACCTCTGTTGGAACAGAGTTTATAAGCCTGCCTAGAAGAACATGTGAGAGGACAAAGACAAAATACACTAGTCGAATAGATTTGTTTTGTTCACTGATATTCTTTTGTATCCTCTGGTATTGAGTGAAAGAGGGCCTGAATCCAATTTTTATCCCCACTTAACCTGACTCACTGAGTTCATGGGATTTATGTTAAGTGTTGACTCACCTTTCAGTAGGTGATCCAACAGGTTTACTGTTATTGGAACTAGCAACCAGACTTAGGCTAAGTAAAGGTATATAGTATTCTCTGATAAGGAATACTTTCCTGGGAGTTTTCTAAAACTATAGGACTGATCTTTTAATTGATATATAACTATCACACTTTACCTGTAAAAAAGCTGTAATCAATTTATAATCTCTATTGTTAAGAAAATTCCTGTGGAAAACGACTACCTATGCAAAACTTCTGATTCTCATGTCAATTGCTAACTGTAATCTTGCACTTCAGATCATTGCAATTTAATTGTTCATTTGTATATTTCACAGTATCACTGCCTTTGTAATTGTTAGATCAAAGACCTATATCAAAGCAGAATTCCAAGACTTCACAAGGCAAAAACATACAAAGGTCTTTCTCTACCAAATGGAACACTGTTTTCTAGTCAGATTGCCTGAAAGCTTGGAGTGAACTCTAGTGGTGAACAGACAAACTTTTAGCAAAAGCAACAATAGCATACAGAAAGACAGACAGACAGACAAATAGTAATGAAATGGTTCCCTCAAACAGTAGGCATCTTTTAGAACTCAGAGTTCTACTAGAATATCATTTATTCTGAATGTTCATCTGCCACAAGGACCAGAAACTTTTAAAAACTATCCTTTACCTTAAAAGGACTCAGTTTTAAAACCTTCCCTTTGATTAGTATCAGGAGGAATCTGATCAGTACCATGAGGAATCTCTAGATACATGCCAGTTGTTGTGTAGTAGGTAACACATGCCCATGTTTACACACAAAAAAAATTCAATAAAACAGAAGCCATTTTGTTTTAATATCAGAAAATTATGTAATCCTTCTGACAGAAAGCTTCCTGTATTCGGGTATATCTTCAAAAACAAGCCAACGATATGAAATGTTTCTTGTGCTATGTTTCTCCTCCTACCTAAGAAACTACATGGATACTATTTTTCCACAATTTTAAATTGAAGTCTATAAAGTTTACTACAAATATAAACAAGATAGGGTACACTTTATTACAGCGTATTTATCAAAATGCTTATTAGCAGATTGCCTTAATTTCAGCCCAAACACAGAAGGGAACGTTGTTAGCATCATAGTGTCAGGCAATGTTGATGGCTTTTGTTCTCCCTCACTAACATGTCATGAGTAGATATAACAACTGCTAATTTATTGTGTCAAATGAATATATATGGTCTTTTAATTCTGTCTAAACTTGCACACTTTTCCTGAGAACCTTATGAGGGAACATCACCTATATTAAGTATGATTAAACACATGCCAGTTCCAGCTACTCTGTGGCTCACATGTTCTTAAACATGCACAGAAAATGAACTCCTTTCCTGAACTCCTTCCCTTTTGCTGCTTTAGGATCCATTTTCCCCATCAGTACAAAGCATTTAATTTTAATATCTACTTAAAAGGTCCAGAAAAATCTACCTTTTCCCAAAGTTTCTCAATTGCCTTGAGATTCTGTTTGAATAAGCATTTTAAGTTTCCAAAAATACAACATTATTCTTTAAAAAAGATGCTATTTGTGTTTACTTCTTTTTTAGATAGGTTGATAGGAAAGACTGTCTAAATATGTTTTCATGTTTTCGACAGGTTCACCACTGGTTCAACACCGGGACAAAATTATATGGTTTTACAAGTGGACCGAGATCATCAACTTAATGTTGATTTCAAGAACATAAATCTGATTAACATCCAGATGCTGTCAACACTACGGAATTTCTCATTTCATACCTATGATGTTCGAGTTGCTGGTAAAGGCAATACTGTCCCACTTTCCAACTGACAGGATCAGAGAAAACATAGATCTTATATATCTCTGAGGAATCTCACAACAAGATACAGAGGGCATATTTTGGAACACAAACACTATAAACTTAAACAAAGGTAAATTGGGCCCTGCTCTATCTACTGAATTCCTTTTGGTAATGAGGTGCACATAAATAGTCTGTTCTTCAAATGGAGCCGCTAATAACTATTTTAAACTTCACATCAGGATAGGTAACTTCTGCTTGATTGTAAAATGATAGTTTTATGTTTGGAACACTGGAGATCTTTAAGTGAGAACTGTGCATGAAGTAGTCTTTATGGTGCCACGTACTTGCAGTGGTTTTCCCTCATGGGCTTAGCCCACAACACAGAACACACTGTTGAGGATCTAGTCTGTAGCATACTTAGTCTTAAGAGTCCAGAGCACTGGACTATGACTTTGGAGGCCAGGGTTCAAATCCCTTCTTAGCCATGGAAACACACTGGGTGACCTTGGGCAAGTCACAAACTCTCAGCCTCAGAGAAAGGCAACAGTAAACCTGCCTTTAACAAATCTTGCTAAGAAAACCCTGTGATAGGTTTGCCTCAGGGTCAGCATAAGTTGGAAACTCAACAACATATTTAGCATACCAGTCATTTTCACTCAGCAAAAAGAAAATGCTGGAACATTTTGGAATATATTGCTACTTAGGGTAATCAGTAACTGGAACTACTGTATTGGCATAAAATCATGGAACTTGTCTTCCACTTCTACTCCTCAGCATCATGTTGTGGATGCATGCTGCTTGCCAGATACTTTGTACCACAATGCCCTTCAGCCCAAGCTAGTAGTCACAAATGCTGGAACTGTAGGCTAAAACACTTGGAGAGCAGAATTGGAAGGCAAATTCCATGATTTGCATACTAATGCAGTAAACCGTGTCTATGAGAAAGCTGTTAAGATTATTCAGCATATCTGATTATTCACTGCTTGCACTTGGTCACTGGAGTTATATATTAAGACTGATGCACTCATTATTTGAAGTCTTGCTTTATTCACTAACAAATATAATGCACACACACTCAATTGTGCCACGCTACCTAATTAAAAAACCAACACTTTGATTTAACAGATAAAATAAACAAATGCACACAGGGAACAGATTTCTAGAGTCACAACATGGTTTATAACCATGTAGAAAGAGAGGTAACCAGCTGTTCAAGAGGAACTGCTTCATCTTTTGCAAGGATCAGTTTTATAAAGTCTGAGTGACAGATAAATATCAACCAACTTGGTGACTTTGCACATCTGGTACCGCACAGACTATCTGCCCGTAGCTGTAGATTAGTTCTATTCAGACAGCTTTGCCTACTGTGTGTTGGTAGCAACAAGGAAATATCTTGGGCTATTTAAACACAGTTAATAAGTATCAAACCGTCACACGAGCAAACTCTAAAAATCTTCTTATCCATGCTCCCTATATCCAATCATTTAACAGAGGAAAAAAAAATATTAATATGGTTATATCTGTGAAGAAGCAATGCTTTTTAAACAGTTTTAAAAAGGAAGAAGATACTGAGTGCTGAATTCAGCTTCCTTTTTCTTTAAAAAGGTTTCTGGCTCTGAAGATAGGATACAAAGTATGTTGGCAAAGCTGGCACCTTTGCCGAAAATTTAGAAAGCAAAAGTGTGGGTAGATAAATTTTGCAGCAGTTGAAAGAAGGATTCACTGCTTTCCATAGCTTCTAGACAACCGTCATAATCAGCAAAAGAAAATTCATGCCAAGTAGAAACTTGGGCAACTCACACTGTCTCAGCCCAAAATAAAGAGAATAGCAAACTTCCTGTGAAGAAAACCTTGTGAAGAAAACCTTATGAAAGGGTTGCCATTAGTCAGAGGAAACTTGAAGGTACCTAACGATAGCATTAGAGAATAAAATTATGAAAAAGAGCTTTTCATGCTCTGGAAATTAGACCGCCTGGGAGTAGATCCACTCCTGATAATAGCACCAACTAAGTAACAAGATAGCATTCATCAACAGAACCAAATTTTAGAGGCCTGGCACTATCTTAAAATCCTAGTACAATTTTTTTAAAAAAATGTTCACACAGATTTAAAGTACCATTTAAAGTACCACTATATAATCTGTTTAGGTTTTGATTTTAGGACAAGAACAGGTGCAAAATTCCACTTTTGTTATTCCTTCACATGATGGACAGTACAAGTAAGACAATTACTTGCAGGATAAACTCTTCAAGACAGACTTCCCTCACATATGGACTAATTATTTTTGTGCGGCTAGAAATGTCGTTTCAGCTGAACTAACTGGAAAGATTATTTAGCAATCTGGACCTAAAAATGTTCAAAATTAATTCATGAACCATTTCAAATTATTGAAAGATCTATTAAGCAAAAAGAACACTATTACCTTTAACTTTGTTATAATATTTCTTCACAATTAATATATTATTTGGTTCCTTTTTTTAAAGAAAAACAGACTCTTTACTGGCACTGTAAATATGAAAGTGGTCATCTGTCCACAATCAACCTTTATCTTTATCTGTGTGAAAGAAAAATATGTGGATCATTGTATTGTCCTCTCCACTACCAGCACTAAAAATCAGTGCTCCCACTTAAAATTGGCTGGCAAGCAAGAGAGTACCACTGGCAAACATAATGTCAATTACATTTCCAACAGAACATCAAGGTATAGAGAAGAACATTTTTTGTCTACCTTAGTGGAGATCAGCAAGGAACGGAAGAGGTTTTCACAACATCCTCCATTATCCCCCAGATCTCAGCAAGCAAGGAAGGAAAATTGAAACCTTCTCATCCCCTCTGTGTTGAGATACTGGAGCTGGGAAATTACACCAGGTTAGGTTGGGGAGATAAAAAGAGGATTCAAGATGGTATTGACAGAAATTCTAAGTGGGCCAAAACTAGCAAAAATAATTTTATAAATTTCTCCAATCCCAAAAAGTTTTTTTGGGACCATTTGTTGGCTTAAGGCTTTGTGTCTGTTGAGATAAGGCTTCTTGTTTTTGTGAGGTGGGAGGAGGCTTTGGGAGGAGATGTACTCCACTGTTCAATTTGTGTTTTGTCTTTTCTGGAGGGTTAAGGCTGATTGTGTGAGCTGAGTGGCTTATTAGTCCTCCATTGTTCTTCTGTGTATAGGCCCAGAGGAAGTGAATCAGAGACTTGGTTGGAGAAAGAGCTAGCAGCCACTGGTTCTCTGCATAACTGCAGCCCCAGACCCTGGAGCTTCGCAAACAATAGCTTGGCTAACAGCGGCAAGGACAACAGGTGTTGTGTCTAGGTGTTCAGTAGAGGAGTTTTTTGGGGGGGGGCTAGAATTCTGTTGCAGTGCCTCCTTATGACAACTAAATATAGATAATGAGGGAGCTGCTGCAGCCATCATATGTTTGTGTTCTTACTGGAGGATGTGGGTAGTTATACCTGCAGCAAATGCAAGTTGGTTGCCCTGTTGGAAGAGATGATCCAGCAACATGAGGCTTATGTGTGTACTCTTCTGCATATTTTTTTTTGTATATTTTGCATATTTTTGCATGTTTTCTTGAACAAAACAAAGCTGACTATACTGGATGAGGAACACACAGGGGATGTTCCTGAGGAGGAGTTCAGTTCTCAGACAAAGGAAGTAGACAACTGGAGGAATGTGACACGTAGAGGTAGAAAGACCAGGGATCATTTTGTGAGTTTGGAGCTACAGAATTGATTCAAAGCTCTCTCCCTTATCAGTGACAATCAGGAACAGGAACAAGAGCAACAGAGTCCCTCCTCAGGGAATGTGCAGGTGACCTTGGAAGATTCAGCACATGGAATGGCCCCTACTGATCCTAGAGGAGATGTGTGGTAGGGGTAGGGGACTCCTTGGTGAGGACAACAGAAGCATTGGTTTCCAGGCCTGATGTGATGTCTTGAGAAGGGTGCTGTCTCCCTGTGGCAAAAATCTGCAATGTAACAGAACAGCTGACAAGACTCATCAAACCCACTGACTGTTATTCCTTCCTTTTGGCCCATGTGTGAAGAAATAACACTGTGAGGCAGAGCCTTCAGAATATTACAAGCGATTATGAGGCTCTGGGTAGGAAGCTGAAGGACCTTGATAAATAGATCATCATTTCATCTCCTTTCCCAGTTGAAGGACCCAGCCAAGGAAGAGAGAGAAGAATAGTGGAGATGAATAACTGGCTTTGCAGATGGTGCCACTAGGAGCAAATTGGCTTCTTGGACCATGGTCTGCAGTTTCACAGTGATGGGCTTGACAGAGTCACTAGATTAGTAGATGAAGTGAATGCTGTGGATATAGCACATCTTGACTTCAGTAAGGCCTCTGACAAGTTCCTCATGATATTCTTGCAAACAAGCTAGTAAAATGTGGGTTACTGTTCAGTAGATTTTAACTGGTTGACAGACCAAACCCAAAGGGTGCTTACCAATGGCTCCCCTTCATCCTACAGAGGAGGGACTACTGGGGTGCCTCAAGATTCTGGCCTGGTCCCATGCTATTCAATCTCTTTATTAATGACTTAGATGAGGGAATAGACGGCACGCTTACCAAATTTGCAGATAACACCAAATGAGGAGGGATAGCTAACACCCAG